>VMDO01020942.1:0-36400 GCA_007922755.1 Pedetes capensis
TTCAATGTCCAGCTTTCACAACCATATGATGCCACTGAGAATACCATGGCATGAGTCAGACGCACCTTTGTCTTCAATGTGACATCTTTGCTTTTCAATACTCTAAAGAGATCTTTTGCCACAGCTTTTCCTAGAGCAATGCGTCTTTGGATTTCTTGACTGCTGCTTCCACGGGTGTTGATTATAGAGCCAAGCAAAGGAAAATCTTGGACAACCTCAATCTTTTCTCCATTTAATGTGAAGTTGCGTGCTGACCCAGTTGTAAGGATTTTTGTTGTGTTGATGTTTAGTCATAACCCATATTGAAGGCTATGATCTTTGATCTTCATCAGTAAATGTTTTAAAACCTCTTCATTTTCAGCAAGCAAAGTGGTGTCATCTGCATAACGCAGGTTGTTAATGAGTCTTCCTCCAATCTTGATGCCACGTTCTTCCTCATAAAGTCCAGCTTCTCGGATTATTTGCTCAGCGTATAAGTTGAAGAGATAGGGTGAAAGTATACAGCCCTGATGCACACCTTTCTCAACTTTAAACCACTCAGTGTTTCCTTGTTCTATTCAAACAACTGCCTCCTGGCTCATGTACAGATTTCTCATGAGCACAATTAGGTGTTCTGGTATTCCCATTTTCCGAAGTGTTATCCATAATTTGTTGTGATCCACACAATCAAATGCTTTTGCGAAGTCAATAAAACATAGATAGACATCTTTGTGATATTCTCTGCTTTCAGCTAATATCCACCTGACATCAGCAATGATGTCCCTAGTTCCCCGCCCTCTTCTGAATCCTGCTTAGCATTGATTATATTAGGAAAATAAGAGAAACAATTGAAATGCCATATAATAGGGTATTGTAAATATGTGATGTAGCCATTCACTAGTGTTCTATATATCTATATTCCTGAGGATAGGACAGAGTATGTTGCCATAACAAATTAAAATAGAAATCCCAGTGGCTTACCAAAACAAAGGTTTATTTCTCACTTGTTTTCCCAATCCAATAGGGAATGTCAAGCATCCCACCTCCATATGTCCATTTAGACACAAAGGCTGATAGAAAATCAACCATAGGATGTCCACAGTCACTCAGCAGAAAAAGAAATAAGTTGATGGTGGCATATGCCAGCTCTTCCATACACTGGCCAAGAAATGACTTTTTTCCTTTCTGCCAATGTCCACTAGCAAGAATTAATCATGAAGCTCTACCTAACTGCAAAGGGGAAGGGAAATGCAGAGGGCAAAATGTAATGTTTGGTGATCCTAATACCCCTATCATAGCAGTGAAAAAGCACATTTTGTAGAGTTATAACTTAATGAAATACTCATGATATATAAGGCCAGAAGTAAGCTGATATACTGTGTGGAGAATAAATGCAGATTTGAAAAATTATATATACCTTTTTACTTATTGTACCTTGAAAATGTTCTTCAATTGAATGGTTAACTTTTTTCTTTTTTATTAGCATAAGTTAGTTGTACCAAATATTGCATTTCATTGTGATATTGTCATATGTGCATATAATGTACTTTGATGTACTTTGATCATATTAATCCCCCCTCTTGTCTTCCCTCCCTCTCCTCTAGTCCCCTTCATAAAATTATTTATAAATAATGGTCATTTGGATTTGGAATTCAATCCAAGATCCTTTTTACCTTTATTGTCATCTATCTTTATTACAGGCACTATGCTGGACACAGAGGATAAAGAGCTGAACAAAATATTCCCTACCCTTAAGGAGTTCACAGTCAAATGAAAGAGAAAATTATATAATCAGTTGTAAGGCTACATGTGATAGTGGAGATACATACAATGGACTAGTGGGATAGCAGAGGTAAGAAGACAAATAGTAGAAAGAAGATAGAGTTTACTAATAATGTTAAGATATTTGTTCTGAGCTGTAATAGAGGTTCAAGAGCTTACAAACATAAGTTTTAACCTTGGTTTTGAAGTCTTACATTCTTCTGTTTTTTTTTTTTACCCTATCTCTAGCCTAATAGGACGTTAGAAGGTCCATCCCCACAAGGAACTAGAGTCTAGAATATATCTGTATCCTAAAGCTCAGATCGAAGATGTCTAGGTTAGAACCACAGTAATTATGTTTTTCATTAGGTAGTCTTTACCATACAGCCCCTGTTACATATGTGGTATCTAATGATATATATTTCTTCTTCATTGGAAAAGTTTTGAGCCTTTGTATATAAGGCATAGACTCTTATAAGCCTAGGTCTCCTTTCTTTGGTCCTCACACAAAAAATCACTGACTTAGTTGGTGCTCCACAACTTCTTACCCTTCTACTATCAGATTAGTCATGAAATTGTAACTCACCTGACTAGAAGCAGCAACTTTGCCCAGGTGCCTGCTCCCTTCCCACTTCTACCAGACTGTATATACACCAGATATCAACATTATCCCCAACTGAACACAAGTTCACAGTATTCTCTTTGGAAACAATTATTTGGACCATTGTCTGCCTTTGGGAGTGATGGGAAGATAATGGCAATTCATTTGGAGAATCCTGTAGTGTGAAGTCTTAGCATCTCCTTTAGCCAAAGCCATTTTGATTATGCCACTGTTCTCAGTTGTTCTTTACTAGGCCATAGTCATGACTTCCAAACAGTGTCCTGCTAATGTGTATCATCATTACCAAGCATATTGATAGTCATTTCAATATGGTGACTTATCAAACTAGCACAATAATGATTTATGAACAGATTGTGTTCATAAAAAATGTGAAATCACTTAAACCTATGAAACATGATTATCTTTAGAATGCTCATTTTATAGAAAACAATTGTGCTTAACACAATGAGAGACTATAATGCCTTACTATTTCTAAGGGTTAATGATGTAAACTGACAATGTTGCAGTATACAATTCATCACTTCAAGACAGATAACTGGAAAATGTTGCCAAGTTAATAAAACATATATAAAAAATTTGTCCAGGCAGCTTTTGAAAAAAAAGTTCAGCTAGATTAGTAGGCACTGATTACACATGCTGTTTCTTGTGTTGATAGAGTGCACACACAAAGAGAGAATAACCACATTACCACAACTATTGAGTCAAGAAGCTAGTATTTTAAAAATATTTAATGCACAGCAGCATGTAGAGCTTGCTTACTTTGTATGAATGGTAGTGCTGTCAAAATTTCAAGACTATGAAAGCATACAAAATTGTGTGTGTGCCTGTGTTTAAAATAGTTACCCAATAGACTAGCAGTAATAAACATTCATAGATGATAATTCTATACAATAACATAGAACACTAGGTTTCAATTTTTAAAAGACAATTTGCATATGGATTTTTTTATGGATTAAAAGAAAAACTAATGTTTCATGCCATTTAGATTTAAATTTCAATAAAGGCATTTATTTGAGTCTGAAGAATATGCTTTAGGTTATTTTAAAATCTTTGATTTAACATTAGCAAATTGTACTCTAAAGCAAAAATCTGCAAATTGTGGCCCACAGGTCAAATCCAGCTAACTACCTGCTTTTGTCAATAAGATTTTAGTGGCTTGAAGCCATACATTATTCATTGATGCATTGTTTATGGCTTTTTCCTTCACATTTCTGTGGTACAGTTGAGTACTTATGGCAGACTCCACATGATCCACATGGTCTAAAATATTTACTATTTGGCCCTCCACATAAAATATTTGCTGATTGGTTCCTACTATAGAACTGCACTGTTCAACATGCTTGCCACTGAACAAATGTGCATATTAAAATTTAAATTAATTAAAATTAATTATAATTAAAGATTAAATTCTTTAGTCACACGAGCCATATTTCAAGTGCTCAATAGCCACATGTGGCCTGTGACTACCATATTAGGAAGTACAGATTACAGAACATTTCTTTCGTTGCAGAAAGTTTAGTTGAACATCAAGAGATCTTTGCTCCACAAAGTATGGTCCATGTAATAGAAGCATTGTCATTCCTGAGGAATATGTCAGAAATTCAGAATGTAAGTCCCCTACTAAATCAGAATCTACAGTTTAACAAGATCTCTGGGTGATTCCTAAGCACATTAGTGTTTGAAAAACCAGCTCTAATGAGACAGAGGGTAAATAGATGTGGAACAAATGATTTAGTAATGAGAGGAAAGTCCCATTACCTAACAGGAATGAAAAACACAAGAAGTTTCCCACAGCAGAGATTCCATAGCTGACAAAACTTACTTCCCTGAATAGCTTCTGGAAAAATCCTTTAAATTTTGTATTGGCATTGCTGCTATTGTTATTATCACTATTCTTAAGGTTCCCCGCTAATGTCATGGCTTGGAGACACGTACATAAAATGAAAAGGGAAGCCTTGAGCCTTCCAAAGAGATAGCAGTCAAGGCTCCCGTTTGCTAAGGAACTGCGTGTATAAATGGGCTGAAGGCAAGCCAGGGAGCTATTTCCTGGGGAAGGCTTCAACCTCAGACTCAAACTCCCTTCTCTTCCTCCAGCCTCATGGAAATCAAGCAATCTGTCACCTAAAGTAATGAATATGCTCCTCGTTTCTTGGGGGGGGGTCTTTTGTGTATCTGTTATTTGTTTTGTTTTGTTTGACTGTGGGTTCAAAACATTGGAAAACTAAGGAGGCAAAGAGAAGAGCCTTAATACAGTCCTACTCTTAAAAGGGAGTTGTACAGACTTCCTCATTCTAGAGGCTAAGGTTACTGCATAGAAGTTAGGAAGAAGCAGATATTGGTCAACTATAAAGAAGGTCTGCCTGTCATAGCTGAAGCCTGGAGTAACTGTGAACTCTACAAATATACCTTGGTCTAACACTTGGTGTTGACATCTCAGAAACCTGAATAAGTAGCATATGAAGTATAGCAATGAATCCACTCTTTGCTCAAAAGTGCACTCACATTGATCAAGCTCATAAGAATAACGTATAAAACCCAAATGCTAATTTATAAATGCACCACAAAAATATGTATCATAGGAGTCAAGAAGTTGGCAATACTAGTTCATTTTCTCCCTATAGGTAATTCTATCTGGCACTTTAAAGCGTAAAATTTCAATGCCAATTTGTTAGTGTAAAGGGAGACTTCCTGCTGCCACAAAACTCATAGCGTTTTAAAGGGGAAATACCTATTTGAATAAAACCATAATCAAATGGTTATTTTGTAATACTGTAAGGAGTCAGCTAAAAATTATCTTCTTGCATTGATTTTGCAGTACAGCTTATTGGCCAAAGGAATAGGGATACTTGCTTCCATGATTCCTCCCACCTTTGCATTCATTTATTCATTCATCGTTCATTTGCTCCTTCATTTATTATATGTGTACCTACCATGTAGCTACTATGTGCTTGACTGTAATAGTCTAATACACATTAGACCCTGCAGTGAACAAAATGGGCAAAAAACTCTGTTATCATGGTGTGCACATTGCAGGTTGAAAAATAACATAAAAGGAGACTGTTAGAGGAGGGAAAGGACACAGAGATTGGAGAATAAAGGATGGGAGTGAAATTTTAAACGGTGTTCAGAGAAGAGCTCAAAGGCTTCTTTCCCCCAAAGCTTCCTTAGCTAACCACACCCTTCCCTGTGCTGAAAGACACATTTCTTTCTTTAGAAGCATTCTGTGATGTGTGTGAAGTCCTGAAGCCTATATGCTGTTCTGTCTCTTTAATGCAATGTTTCTCAACTCTGACAGCAAGAATCACTTGAAGAGCTTTTAATGAAACATCCGGCTCTCCCTTGGCCCAATTAAATAAGAGTCTCTGGTGGTGGACCTGGGGCAACAGTACGTTTCTAAAGCTCTCCAGGTGATTCTAATGTGCAGCTGGGGTTGCGAATCACCTCACCACTTTCAGGTGACTTTGCTTAAATTCAATATCTGTTGAGCTTAAAGCTGAATTCCTCAAAGGTAACCTTATTTCCCATTTGGGGACAAGATACCTTGGGCCTTCAAATAATTTGGGAGGAAAATGAAGTGTATTCTCTACCTTGCTACCTGCACTGAAAAGAGTTTTAATGAGTATGTTCAATGTCCCTCATCAATTTCTAAAATAGGGTCAGGAAAGAAAAAAATAAACAATTCTAATTCAAAATAAATTTGAAAACTGTGAAAATAAAAACCTTCTCCAAGACGAGGATTTCCCCTTCCTGGCAGATTTCTTCTTACTAAGAACAAAGTTCCCATTCTTGTTCAGCAGGTTCCTCAGTATTAAAGGTTTCACCTCTTTCCCCTTTGGAGAATAGAAGATTGAGTTAGTAATCTAGCTGCAGTCACATTTAGCTATTGATTTGTTTCAGCTCCAAGACAAGTGCTGTGCTGAGAATTACGGCACTTGATTGCTGGCTACTGAGGCAATTTCCACACATCTCCTATCAGGGAGGTTGTTTGCAGGAAAGTCAAAATTGTAATGTGCACTGCGCATGGCTAATTGGGTAATTAATACAGAATAGGCCAGATTTGTATAATAGAAGTGCAATGTGAGAGGACAGTGTAACCCAGAACTAGTTCTGAAAGAAGATATTGCTATTATAGCTACAAAAGCAATGGGAAATGAGCTTGTCACACCACATGGCCAATCTGAAAATTGCCAGCAAAAGTATCTAATAAGAGACCCCTAAATGTGATTTCACCCCAAAGACAACAATGTCAAGACTTGCACCTGAAAAAGTTGGAATTTGGTACCTATCTCTTGAGATGTACTTGTATTTCACAGTAAAGGAAAGCCTCTCTGTTCTTCAGGGGTACAACTGAAAAGCCATGGCCTACCAGAACTTCCCTGAGAATAATCATCCCCTCCCCAGGCAGGCACAGCAGCAGCACAGAGGAAAGAATGAGAGCTTCAGGTATGACCAGTGCACTGCGCTGCTCTTCACGCCTCTGGCTCCTTTCTTTTCATGCATCTGTTCCTTCACTTAAAAGGAAGTTTCGCTCCAAAATGCAGAGGAAATAAAGGACTGGTTTAGCACCAGAATGCATGTCATGAAATCATCTTCTTCTTTGGGTCCTAGTAAAATCGATGAATCTCGTTCAAAATGGGGAGTGGACCTATGGATATTCCTGCAACAATCCCCACTCATCTTCACCCTTGAAGCATTTAGGTAAAAGGAGAAAAGAAGATAGAAGAATCAAGGTGGAAGTGCCCACACTATGCCAGAAATTGGATCTATATAGGAGCAAAATATAGTGGGTTGAATAGCAACCCCTCACAATTCACTTCAACCTGAAACCTAAGAATGTGGACCTTGTTTGGAAAGAGGATCATTGCAGGTATAATTAATTAAAGATCTTGAAACCATGTTATTTGTTGTAGGGTGCTCTCCAAATCCAGTTGCTGGCTATAAGAAGAGGAGACACACAGAAACACACACAGAGCCACACAGAAAGGACATTCGTCTGTGGATGGAGGCAGAGATTGAAGTGATGAGGCCACAGTCAAGGGACACCTGGGGCCATCGGAAAGTGAAGAGGCAAGGAATAGTTGTCCACTAGAGCCTTCAGAGGGAGCATGTTTCCATAACTTTCCATATCAGACTTCTAACCTCCACAACTGTGGGAGAATACATTTCTGTTGTTTAAGCTATCAAATGTGTGGTAATTTTTTAGAACAGCACTGAGAAATTATATGCCATCCAATACAAAAAGAAAATCATTAAAAAGCATAGGTATCCTCACCTTACAGGTGAGGAAACTCAGCAGCACAAATAGAACTTTAAATTCTTATCAATTTGACCACAAGGTTTGTTTCTTTTCCAATAACCTTCAATGCTTGTCTACTAATACAAAGCCATTATCAACTGTCTTCTGAGCTTGAGCTTCCCAAGCTTTAGTGTGCATATGAATCACCAGGGGCTCCTATTAAAATGCAGCTGCTGACTCTCACATATGGTAGGAAGCTGAGATTCTGCATTGCTAACACACTCTCCGGTGACACCTAGATTGCTGGTGCATAGATGGTACTTTAGGTAGCGAGGGCTTAAATCAGTGCTCAAAAAATTGTTTCTGCAACATCTGGGCACAGTGGCATTTGTGTGTAACTCCAGCAACTCAAGAGGCCAAGCCAGGAGGATCGGAAGTTTAAGGGCAGAGACAGCCTGTGTAACTTAGTGAGATCTTGACTCAAAATAAAAAATGGGCTGGGAGTGCAGCTCAGTGGTAGAGCACTTGCAAAGTATGCATAAGTTTCTGGATTCAACCTTCAAGCACCACAAAAATCATTTTTCAACAAGTGTTTCTGCAAAGGGCCATATGGTAAGTGGGCTCAGCTTTTCAGGCCATGCAGTCTCTGTATATAGGCAGCTATTCAACTTCACCATCATAGCATGAAATTTACCCAGATAATACATAAGTGGGCACAGTTGAGTTTCAACAAAACTACTTATACCCATTAAATTTGGAAATTAATGTCATTTTCATGTGCCAAGATACAGTATTATTCTTTTGATATGTTTAGCTATTAAAAATGTGAAAAGCCTATATAAACAGATGATAGGCTGGATTTGGCCTGTAGGCCTGTTGGCCTGTAGTTTGCTCAACCTTGGTCTAAATTGTTAAGAACTGGTTATTTGTTGCATGATGTGCAAGAAAAAAAGTAAGGCAACATATTTGAGGCACATTCATGTAGGATAGAAAGTAGATCTAGTTTTCAAATCCAGTGCTCAAACTGAAGACACAAATTATGAAGTATGAATAAGCCACACTGGAGTTTGCACAGTGAAGCTCTCAAAACCAGCCTGTGGATAAAGAGGGAGACAAACGAAGGGGAACAATGAAGTGGTATGTAAAAAGAAGTCAAGAGGAAAAGACAGCATGAGTGAGCCAGAGGCTAGGAGAACAATCGCCCGTTTAAATGCGTATCACCAAATTGTTCTTCCAAGTTTGCATGGTCTTGGCTCAAGCAACTGATACACTCAACTCAGAGTTTGTCTCTGGAAGAATCTTATTGGCTCAGTGTAGGTCTATTTCCAGCCCCAACCATCCGAAACATGGCTCATTGGTCATGTGATTGGTCATGCGACCCACCTAATAGCAACCTTCAACCTTGTGAATGCCAAAGCAGTGACTGAAAAATAAAGCCAAAAAGAGGCAAAAGCCTAGAAAGAAACAAAATTAAAGTGGCAGTAGTTATTTGAAACCTGATATCCTGAGGCCTTTCCAGCCTCTGCTTTTTTTCCTGTTTTTCAGCTTATGGTATATCAAGTGAACCTTTAGTTAGTTGCAACCAAAAGAATCTTACTTGAAGCCAGAAGAACATGCTAGTCAATGGCTTTTTAGAAGGGTAACTTTTCAGTGTACCACCATGCCCCTGAGTGAATCTTTTCTTCATTCACGGCAGTACATACTGACTTGCCAAACTGAGTGAATGATAAAATTATATCACAGCATATTAAAACGCTAAAGAACAAAACTTAAGTGCTTTGGGTAATATGACAACACTACTCTTCTACTATGTGCTCCATACTCAGGCTCTCTGTTATAAGTCTTATGGATTTCATGTCCAGAATTTTAATTATTAAGGCACATTGAGGCAAGTGAGATGCAGCCATGAATTAAAGACTCTTTTTTGTAAAACTCAACTGAACAGGGCATACTCAATCAGATGAAGGATTCATTTTCCCATGTTGTTGGCCCACAGGAAAATAAGACACACTTAGTGAAAGCTTCCCCAAGTCCTGTTGTTGTTGTTGTTGTTGTTTGGTGCCATCCAGTCGGTATCCAAGTCACAGCAACCCAATGTACAACAGGCAAAACACTATTGTCAGTGCTTCTCTGCTGTTCATAGGGCTTTCAATGGCGGATTGGTTTTTGGGAGTGGGTTGGCAGGTCCTTCTCCCAAGCCTACAGTACCTGGTGCTCCCAGGTGATTTCCCATTCAAGTACTAACCAGGCCCAATCCAGCTTAGCTTCTGAGACCTGACGGGATCGGATGCCACAGAGCTATAGCTGCAGGTTCACCAAATCCTAGAGGGACCTTAATATGTGGTTGGTTTTTCTAACAGGCTCTCGTTGTGTCCTATTCATAATATGGGCAATAGTAGGAGAAAAGTGTTTGAGATTGAGCTGAAACTCACATTTAAACATGCAAAAGTATATCCAGGCCCACTGAAAGCTGAGGCCTTTGAAGTCATCTCTGTTTTGCTTCCATTATAGGACAATTTGAGAATCAGATAATTTTGGAAATGGAAGTGCTGTATAATCTCCACACCATGTAAAAGTGAGGAATTAGAAATGGGGGAAAGGAATTGACATTTGTTGAGTAGTATTTCATCTAATTTATCCTGTAGAACAATTCCATAGCTAGGTAATATTTTTCACCCCTCATATTGGAGATGAGTAAATGGAGGTTCATTGAGGCTTTAAGTTACATCAAAATTATAATAAAAAATGAGCTTTTTCATAGTAATGTTAGAGGGCAATAGTCAGGAAGAAAGGGAGTAAGGGGGTCTGCAACCAGTCACCTCCCCGCCTAGCTACATGCTTCCCAGCCACCTGTAATATAAATACCAATGTGAGCCTCCTGTAGGACAAAAGCTTTGGTCTGGTGGTCTATACTTCCCCGAGAAGTAATATCCCTACAAATAGTGCACTTGCTAGAAGAAAGCAGAGTGCTAAAATGAGTCCTCATTCTACATTCCTCCAGGTGGTTTTTGTGGTTAGGTGCCATCAAGTCATGTCCAACTCATATCCACCATTATAGAGTTTTCAATGGCTTATTCTTTCTGGATTGTCTTGGAAGTGGATTGTCACATCCCTCTTCCATTTTTGCAGTGTTGGGAATTGAACTCATGACCTCAGAGACTGCAGAACAGTGCTCTACCAACTGAGCTAAACTCCAGCCATTCATCCAGGCAGGATGATAATACTGTGTGAGACAGACATCACTCCCAGTAATTGAAAAGGACATGGTTTAGTGGATTCTGTTCCCTTATCAAGATTGATAGCTATGTGGATTACTATAATCTATTTATTTATTTATTTATTTTTGCAGTGCTGGGGCTTGACCCAGGGCCTCCTGTTTGTATGCTTTGCAAGTGCTGGACCATTGAGATGCACCTCCAGCCCTTTTGTTTGTTTGTTTGTTGGTTTGTTTTGAGACAGGATCACACTAAGTTACGCAGACTGCCTCTAGTCTTGAACTTGCGATCCTCCTGTCTCTGCCTCCCCAGCCACTGGGATTACAGGTGTGCGTCACCACCCCTGGTTTCTACTATAACATTTTGACATGCCTGCCTCTGAGCTCAGCCCTTTGAAAACACTGGGAACCCATTAACCCGTTTGGGGCATAGGCCCCAAGTATAAAACATTTCTTTCCTTCCCCTGAAGGCTCAACCCCCACTACAGAGATCAAAGCTGCTCATATTCACTATTGAAGGTATACTGACTTCATGACCTATGTATATATTCTCCTTTTCTAATAAGCTCAGTCTTTATGTTATAATTTCTGTGTCTTGGATAAATTCTTTTACACCAGGAAACAGATGAACTGAGGTATCTGCTGCTGGGAACAAGGAAGGTAATTGTTGCTGGTGGTGAAGGACCTGCCTGCTGCCAGCCTCCAGACCTGTGCTCTAGACATGCATTTCCTTCTCTGGACCTGTGACATGCATCTACCCAATAACACTAAAATTGTATTTTCTGTGTCTCAACATCCAAATTCATTTATGATCATATTTCAAAGGTAGCTATAAGAAACCTTGAATTCACTGATTCAATGAGTTGTGTATATACTCTATGATGAAATCCACACATGAGAACCTGTGCTACTTCCCTGCACCAGGCAACATCCCCTTCTGTGTTATTGCTGTAGTGGAAGCTGACCCAATTGAATGAGAACTTGCTTACTTCACTAGGACGGTAACAGGACAGAGGTCTGGGGTTCTTACAGGAGAGGATAAAGAAAAATAGGGTCACAGGCCAATATATGCTCCTACAGCTAGCCCCACAACCACCAACCTTCCCATTGTAACTAGTTCTACAGAACTGTAATAACAGAAAATGTGCCAAGCAGAGTTGGCAAGTGAAGACTGAAATACAGCCATAGCTCTGCTCTCCCAGCCTGGTACAATGGTGTGGAGCTACTTCCTCTCAGATGTAACATTTATATGCCAATCTGCCCAAGAGTACTCACAAAGCCCTGTGCCCTTGGGGTTGCATAAGTCCAGGACAGGTGGCTTTTACTGATTCACAAAAGGGTGCTATTAACTAGGAGCTTCCTTCTTCTTTTAAAGGCACATTTCAACATCAGGGAAAAAGCAAATCTTGAGCAGAGAACAAAACATACCTGAGTTATTTCTTATTTTTTCGGTGTCTCAAAAGTAAGATGTTGGTCTTGTAAACACAGATAATACAAATTGATAACCTAAGTGACTTACATTTGCAGCCAGCCAAATCTCCAGTAACTTAAGAGCAAAGACAAAAATAGTCCTTTCCTTCTGATCACTCTATTAGGAGATAACGTGGGCCTGGGTCAGAGGGAGCAGGCACTCTGGGATCAGTCGGGCCATCTTTGTGCAAGGAATTGCACAAAGCTCTCTATCATAATCGTAAAGTACACAAAAGCCCAAAGAAATCTTGGAGAAGTAGAGACAGCACTCCAGACCCACACTGTCTTGAAGGGACACCAAGAGCATCAGTTTTCAGCATGGTGCCAGTCGCTCATCATCGACTCTTATCTATGTTAATAATACCTTTGTTTGACATTTGCTAATGATTCAATCTTAAATAAATAAAGCTAATTCTTACCTATATTTTAATATGTTATTCATGAGAGACAGTGTATAATAGGGTGCAAGGTATTGTACATAACTGCAGGAGGACCATGGGATGATGGTATGTAGGTGATGTGCAGACAGATTGAACAGAGCAGGTCTGAGACTGTGGTACTCAGAATGGCCAAGGAGGAGAGTGAGTTACTGGCTACACCTTGGATTTCGGAAGGTCTCCCAACATTCCCTAACTGAAAAGACTGGCTCATTATCCCTAAACTGTTTTTGTAAACAATATGATTTATGCCAAACACCTGTTTTCCTTCTGGAAGTTTGGAATTCTGGTTTGGGTTAGGCAGAGGGAGCCTATGTGACCAGCTGCAGTTGTTGCTGTTGTTAGGTGCCATCGAGCTCTGTCTGATTCATAGTGCCTGGATGTACAGCTGAACCAAAACTTCCTCATTCTGTTCCAGGCACATGATATTTTTTTTATGTTTAAGCCTATTGTTGCAGACACTGTGTCAATCCACCTAGTTGAGGTATTTCCTTTTTCTCATTGCCCTGCCACTCTCTCAAACATGATGTCCTTCTCCAGGGATTGGTCCCTCCTGACTACATGTCCAAACTACTTAAGAGGCAGTCTACTCAACCTTGCTTCCAAGGAGCACTCTGTTTGTACTTCTCCTAGGACAGATCTGTTTGGCCTTATGACAGCCCATCATGTACTCAATATTTGTCTCCAGCATCATAATTCAAAGGCGTCAATTCTCCTGCCTCCCTTATTCATTGTCCAGCTTTCACAACCATATGATGCCATTGAAAATACCATGACATGAGTCAGGCGCACCTTCATCTTCAATGTGACATCTTTGCTTTTCAACACTTTAAAGAGGTATTTTGCAACTTTTCCCAATGTAGTGCATCTTTTGATTTCTTCACTGCTGCTTCAAGGGGTGTTGATTGTAGAAACAAGTAAAGTAAAATCTTGGATAATCTCAATCTTTTCTCCATTTATCATAAAGTAGCCTACTGATATACTTGTAAGGATTTTTGTTTTGTTGATGTTAAGGTTAAATTCATATTGAATGCTGTGTTCCTTGTTCTTCATCAGTAAATATTTCAAACTTTTCTCACTTTTAGAAACTGGAGTTGTGTCATTCACCTAACACATTGTTAATGAGTCTTCCTCCAATCATGATGCTGTTTTCTGCTTCACAAAGTCCAGATTTTCAGATTATTTGTTCAGCATAGACATTGAAGATGTAATGTGAAAGCATACAGCCCTGACACACACGTTTCTCAACTTTAAACTGGGCAGCGTTCCCTTGTTCTATTTGAATGACTGCTTCTTGGTCCATGTACAGATTCCTCATGAATACAATTGGGTGCTCTTATATTCCCATTCTTCACAGATCATAATTTGTTATGATCCACACAATCAAATGCCTTTGCATACTGGATATAATATAGATAGGCATCTTTCTGAAATTTTCTGCTTTTGGCTAATATCTATCTGACATCATTAATGATGTCCCTGTTTCCACACCCTCTTCTGAATCCAACTTCATTTTCTAGTAGTTCCCCATGTACATACTGCTGCAGTCACTTTTGAATGCATGTGATAGCAAAATTTTGATTGCATGTGATATTAATGATTTCATTCAATAGTTTTCACATTTAGATGGATCCCCTTTCTTGAGAATAGGCACAAATATGGGTCTCTTCCTGTCCAATAGAAACCTTGAACCCTGAGTCACTAATGAACTTACCTGATAGATAACGCTTGCCATGTGTTGTCCCATTTTCATGCTGGAGGCATTAAATGCAACTTCACTTACTCCATTGGGAGAACTGAAAGAGTTGCTCTTGACATCTTGCATTGAGTTTCCTCCAGATTTTCTCCCCATGTAGCTTTTATGATTTCTGGTTTCTCTCTGTATCTGCTTTTATTTTCCCGACACTTGGGGACTGAACCCATTGCCTTGCACATAATTTGAAAGTGCTCTTGCCACTGAGCTACACTGCCAGTCCCTTTTATATTAGACAGAATCTCACTAAGTTTGCAGGCTTTTGCCAACCTCCAAGATGTGATCCTCCTTCCTCTACCTCCTGAATCTCTGGAATCACAGGCATGAGCCACCACACCTGGCTCACTTTGTTTCCATAACAATAATTTGTAAGTATGAATAAGACTCTATTCTGAGCCCTGTGTGAGTCTTCCTAGCACATGTTTGGACCTCATATGGACTGGAGGACTCTGAATACAGGTGAACATGAAGTGACTTGGAAGTGACAGAAAGAAACAAACAGAAAAAGTTATGTCTGATGACCCAAACATCCAGCTGCTCAAGGAAAAATACCTCTAACCAATGAATATATGTTAGTTTCTACCTTTTTATCAAAGGTTTTGAGATAGTTTACAAAAAGGATATGCATAAGAATACAAGTATAATCTCATTATATAAAAATATACATATAGTTGTAGGGGAATAGGCTGGACAGCATACAACAAAACATTAGCAGTTGCTTTCTCCAGATGAAGTCATAGAATTCTAATGCTTAGTTTGTAATTCTTGAGACTAACTATATTTTCCACACTTTCTACAATGAACAAATATTGTTTTATAATGAAGATTAAAAATAGATTAATGTTCAATCCTAAAACATAATTAACAATAGAAATATCAGGCAAAATACACAAAAATGCAGGAAGCCATGACTAAGAGAAGAACATGGAAAATACATATACAGCTTATAAAAACTCTACAATTGTTAATGTTCCTGCCTCAAGTTTGACAGTGAAGACTAAATAGTCCTGCCAGTAATCACAAAGCATACTATTTCTCTCACTGGATAATAAATTGTAACAAATGTAGTAGCTTTAGAAACTCCAGTGTTGTGGGTCAGAGGTGCAGCAGCCAAGACTGAGTCTGTATTTGGAGTCTCTGGAGAAAAGTCTGCTCCATTTCATTTTCCTTGTTGTTTGAGTTTAGTTCCTCACAGTTGTTGAACTGAGATCCTGATTGCCAAGATATGTGATGCCCTCCATTTTATGGCAAGCAATGATCTGTGCCTCATATTTCTGCCTTCCTCATCTATGATCTTAGATTTAAAGGACTCACGTAATTACATCATGATCACCCACATAATCACCCTTTCTTAAAATCAACTATGCCATATAATAAAACCAATTCATGGGAATGAAATCTGTCAGATTCACAGTCCCTGGAATTACATAGGAAGTATACTTGAGGGTGTAGGAAATTTGGGGAATCATCTTAGAATTCTGCCTATCATACACAGTATGTGTAATGCTGTATCTTTGGAAAATGAATTTAGACACTTTTCCTAGTAGATATCCTCAGTTTATCCCCTATTTCTGTGTTCAGAGATAGCTATAGGGTAATTCATATAGTTCACTATGTAAACACACATCACGCTTCAATGCTTCTTTCAATTATAATTTCATCTTTTGAGGAAATTTGATTAAAACAAACTGGAAAGGATGGAATAATTGGCTGAAGATGGTGGAGTAGAGGTGCTTTGGGTCAAATGGAAGGTGAATGACATAGGATATGGTCACAGGTTAGAGAGCAAGCACTTAACCAAGAGTCTGAAACCAGAGTTCTCAGATTCACCTCTGCCTCTATCTTAGTTTTGTGAATTCGAACTTTCCCAAATCCCTTTATTCCCTGATTGATATTTCCTTCCTCTGCTTCCTTCCTTCTTTTCTTCCTTCCTTCCCTCCTTTCTTCCTTCTCTCCTCCCTCCCATCCTTTCTTCCTTCTTTCCTTTTTAAAACTTTAGTATGAGGAATAGTGTGAATGATTCTAAGTGATATCATAATGCCTCAGCCTCTCTTCTTGAACCACTGAATATACACTAAGGTCAACTGTGCCTTGCTTCCTAAAATGTAGTTCATGGATCAGTAGAATTGGCTTCACCCAGGAGTTTTTTAGAGATAAATTTCCAGGCAACCTCCTATACCTACTAAATCAGAATGTGCTTTCAGATAGTGTTTGAGTCACATGCACATTAATTATTAGAAGTGTTACCCCAGGAGGGATCCTGGCTGCCAAGACTTACTATAGCCCTGGCTGCCTAGAACCTGAAGCCCTATAATCTGGCCTATCATCCCACACCCACCTCCTCAAAAAATGAAAGAAAAAAATCTGTTAACTGAAAATGGACATATGTCCTGATTGTGAGCTCAGCTCACTTTAAGAAGCAACCATCAAAGCTGATCCTAAAATTCATATGGAAATGTAAGAGACCCAGAATTGCCAAAATAGAATAAACTTTGAGAATTCATATTTCCCAAAGTATAATCTCAAAGCTTTCTAGAAAGGACAATGAAGAACTTCCCAAAGAATAACTTCAATACTTACTATGAAGATACAGTAGTCAAGAGAGGATAATACTTGCATTAAGACAGACATGTTGTTGTTGTTGTTAGGTTCCATTGAGTCAGATCTGACTCATAGTGACCCTATGTATCACAGACAAAGCACTCCTCAACACTGCCATGTCTGGCACTACTGTCAGTACTTCTCTGCTATTCACAGGGTTTTTGATGAAAGATTGTTTCCAGAGTGGGCTGCCAGGTCCTTTTCCCAGGCCTATAGCACCTGGTATTCCTAGGAGGTTCTCATTGAAGAACTAACCACGCCTGACCCTGCTTAGCTTCCGAGATCAGATGGGATTACACACCAGGGTGTTATGGCTGAAGACACAGAGACAAATAAATAGGACTGAGAGTACAGAAATGGATCCATGCATCTGAGTGATGAATTTTTGATACAGGTGTTAAGACAATTCAATGAGAAATTGTCTTTTCAAGTAATGCCACTGTGTCAAGTGTGGTGATACACACCTACAATATCAGCCCTTGTGGGGCTCAGACAGAAGGATCAAAATTTTGAAGCCATTGTGGGCTCTATAATGAGTGCAAGGCCTGCTTGGGCTACATAGTGAGACCCTATCTCCAAATAAACAACCCTGAAATAATGGAATATCCATATGCAAATACACCAGAGAATGTATAAGGATCCCTACATTACATTATAACCTAAAATTAACTCAAAATGAATCAAAGGTCTAAGTAGAAGAGCTAAAACAACAAAATTTCTTATAAAAAATAAAGACAAATCTGTAAGATCTTGGATTTGATAATCATTTTTTAAATGTGACACCAAAATCTTAAGCAACAAAATAAATGGATGCATTAAACTTGATTGAAATAAAAAACATTCATTAAAGGAACTATCAAGATAGTGAAAAGACAAACCATAAAATGGGAGAAATATTTGCAAATTATATCTGATAAGATTTAATATCCAGAATATAAAATGAACTCATATAACTCAACAATAAAATATGACAACCAAATTAAAATATGGGGAAAGAAATTAAATAGATATTACTCCAAGGAAATTAATAATGATCCAATGAAATGGTGCTCAGCATCATTAGTTATTAAAGAGACACAAATCAAAACCACAATGAGATAATGTTTCACATTCACTAGGATGGTGATAAGAGAATGAAAATGGAAAATACAAGTGTATTCTATGATTTAGAAATATTGGAATACTTTCTCACTGCTAGTGACATGTAAAATTGTGTATCCCCTGTGGAAAACATTTGACATTTCTTCAAAATGTTAAATATAGAAATCCCACATGACGAAGAAATTCAACTGTTAGGTTTATGTCCCAAATAATTGATAACATATTTTCACACAAAAACATGTTCAAACATGTTCATAGCAGAATTATTCATGATAGCCAAAAGTAGGAGCAACATAAATTTCCATCAATGGATGGATGGATAAAATTTGGGATATTCTTATAATGGTATATCATTTAGCTATAAAAAGGAATAATCTAACAATACATATTGTGACATGGATGAACTTTGAAAACATGCTAAATGAAAGAAGCCAGGCACAAAAGGTCCCATGTTATATGATTCCATTTATCTGAAATATCCAGAATAGCTAAGACCATATAGATAGAAAGCAGAGTAATGGCCACTAGGTACTATTGTTTGGATGTTGAATGCCCCTAAAAACCTATATATTCAGGTTTTGGTCCTCAGTGTGGTAGTATGGTGAGATGGTAGAACCTTTAGGAGATAAGGCCTTATGGGTGGTAAGACATTGCCTGTCTGTCTGTCTTTGATCTGGTTCAAGATGTATTTGCTCCTACTCACAATGCTGCTATTATATGCCACCATCCTCCACTCTCACCAGAAATAAGCGGTGCAGGTGCCATGCCTCTAAACCTCCAAAATTATTCACTGAATAAACCTCTTGTCTTTATAACTTGGTCACCTCTGGTATTTTCTTGTAGTTATGCAAAGGGATCTAATCCAGTAAGTGATGGCTCTCCATCACTTGGAAATTGAAATTGATATTGACTGTGAATGAGTCCATTGTAGTAGTCATATAACATAGTGAACATGAAAGTCACTGAAATAGACCCATTAAATGGTAAATTTAATGATATATTATGTCTCAAAAATAAAAGAAATATGTTAAGAAAAGAGGCTACAGAATCCACTTCTGATTCTGGTCCTCTGATTTTGGTATCAGAGGCCACTCTAGAATCTCCTGTCATTGCCCATTGAGTGGGGAGGTGGAAAGAAAGATTTAATCAGTTTAAGAGAAGTGAAATAAAATCCAGGCATGGTGAGGCATGTCTGTAATCCCAGTGACTTGGAAGGCAGAGGCAGGAAGATTCCAAGTTTGAGACTGGGGGCAGTCTGTGTAATTTAGCAAGACCCTGTCTCAAAAAGTAAAAAAAAAAAAAAAATGGACTGAGGGTGCCACTCAGTGGTCCAGCACTTGCAAAGCATGCAAGTGCAAGGCCCTGGGCTCAACCTCCAGTACTGCCAACAAAACAAAACAAAAGAGAAGTGAAATTAAGTCACAACATGAAACAAAGTGATGAAATGTCTCCCAACTCAGAGGAAATATATCGAAAGCAAGCATGAAACTCTTTTCTTCCCTATGGATAGGAAGAAATGCTACTTCTCTCAATTAATGTGTCAGCTGGTTCTATCCTAAAGAAAAATTCAATCATTTAGTTGTTTGATCTCCAAATTAATTGACAGATATTTCATTTTCTCTCCCTACTGAATGGATTCTTTAAATTTCAGTTGGCAATGATTTCATTGTCATCTCCAGAAATCCTAAAAGCCATCAGGGTCAATGAATTGACCATGGGATTCCCTTATCAGATGTTCTGTCAAAGAAACGATAATGAAAAGGAAGGATTTTCTTTTTCTTTCTTGCAGATGTGCTAAGTCTCAGCTTTTTAAAAGAATATTTTATGATATCTCATACCAGGATAAAGCTTTTCTCCCTTCACTCCTAGACTTCCACATTAGTTAGTTTTTATTGCTGAAATATTCATGCTATTTTTTTGCCTAGAAACTCTTTCTCATTTTCATGTCTCAGCTTAGCATCACCTACTCAAGGTAGCTGCCCAGAACACCTAGAATAGGAGACGGTCCTGGAGAGAGTTGCTATGATTTGAATGCTTGTCCGCTCCAAAACTCCTGTTGAAATTTAATTGCCATTGTAACAATATGAGCAGGTAAGGTTTTTGAGAAATAATTATACAGTGAGAAGCTGTAATGGGCCATGAGGCTGTATCTTTATGGGTAAGGTTAATGCAATTGTAAAAGGGGTAGCTCACCCATCTTTTGCTCATTCTTTGACATTTCTCACTGTATCGTACATTTCATCATGTAATAAGAAGACCCCACAGATACCAGCATTTTAATATTGAACTTCTCTGCCTCTAGAACTATGAGAAAATAAATTTTCCTTCTTTATAAATTACCCAGAATCAAGTATTCTGTTATAGCACTACAAAACTGAATAACACAAGGGTATGTGATATTTTAACCTTCCCTAAACAGTATAGGGTTGAGGTTTAGCTCAGTTGGTAGAGTGCCAATCTGCACTCTCTGAGGCCCTGGGTTCAATCTCCAGGATGACAAAAGTGGGAGAGGAATGTGCAATACACTCCTGAAGCAATCCCAAAACAATCAGCCATTGAAAACTCTATGAAGGTTGCTATGAATACAACTCAATTCAGCAGCACCTAACAACATCAACAACAAACAACATGGGACATTGTGCTAGCTTTCTATTTTTCAATAATAAATTACCACACACTCGTAACTGTTGTTAGGTGCCATGGTGGAGTCAGGTCTGACTCATAGTGACCTTATGTACAACAAAACGAAACACTCCCCAACATTGTCATGCCTGGCACTGTTAGTGCTTCTCTGCTATTCATAGGGTTTCAATGGCTAATGATTTGGGGACTGATTCAGGAGGCGGTTGCCAGGTCCTTCTCCCATTTTTGCAGTACTAGACATCGAACCTAGGGCTTCAGAGAATGCAGAGCAGTGCTCTACCCACTGAGTTATAAACCTCAGCCCACCACATACACTGAGCATCTTAAAAAGACAGCTTGTATTGGTTCACAATTTGTATGAGTCAGCAGTCCTGGCACACCTAACCTGAATTCTCTGTTCAAGGTTTCTGAAGTTTTCAATCACATACGTCACCTGTGCACGTGCTAATCTGAAACTGAAGATTCTCTTCCAAGCTCATTTAGGATGTTGGCAGAATTCGGTTCTTTGCTGCTGTGGGACTAATGACCTCTACTCCTAATGGAGTCCCCTCCCTGGAGGTAGTTCACAAAATAGTTGTTCACTTCATCAAGGTCATGAAAAGGGCATCTCATATGCTATTAGACTTTGACTTTAGAGACGGTCTAGACAATTGTCAAAGGGCTTGTCTGATTAGGTGAATCCCAATCAATGACCTATCTGTTTTAACTGACTCCCAATCAACCAATTAGAGACTTTGCCTAATATGAAAAATCCTTTCATATTTGCCATATTGTCTAACATGGTCAATCACAAGAATGATGTAATATCTTATTCACAAACCCTGCCCATACACAAGAAAAAGGGACTATACAGGCTATGTATACCAGGGAGTACTAAGCAGAATCTCCAAGAAGAACCATTGGAGAACTATATAAAGTATATAAAGGTTATATATATATATATATATATATATATATATATATATATATATGGAATACCAAGGGAGAAGACAGGAAAGGACTGAAGAAATAGATTAAATGATAAGTAAGAATTTCTCCCAAATTAATGTTAGACACCAAACCCTAGAGTGAGGAAGCTCAGGGAACCCCTTGTAGGATAAATGTCAAAAAATAAAATATAAAAATCTCTACCTAGCCATATCATTTTCAAACTACAGAAAATCAATGAGAAAAAAATTCCGAAAGAACCAGATGAGAAAACAACCTAAAGAAACAAACATAAGAATCATATCCAACTTCTCTTAGAAACCATGCAAGCAAGAAGAGCAGAGTGCAATATTTAACATGTTAAGAGGACAACAAAACACTTCTTAACCTAAAATTCCACACTCTGTGAAATTATTCTTCAAAAGTCAAGAATACATAATATCTCTGACAAAGAAAAATTGAGCAGATTTGTTGTCAGTGGATTAAATATTTGCCTAATTGTATCCTCAAAGAGTCCATTGTAATTGAGGTCTTGGTCTCCAGAAGGATACTAATGGGAAGTGGTAAAATTTTTGGAAGGTGGGACTTTGTGAGAGGTTTTTCGGTCATTGGAGTTGTGCTCTCACAAGGGAATGTGAGGCCCTTGTCTCTTTCTCTGACTCTCTGCTTAGGAATATCAGATCTTCTACACATATTTGCCTCTGTCATGATATAACTGCACTCTGCAGCACGCTTTTCAGAACTGAGCCAAAGCAAATGCTGTACTCTTGAACCTCCCAAACTGATAGCTAAATAAACCTTCTCTCTTTATTAAGCTACTTGCCTCAAGTATTTTATTGTAGTAATACAAAATGAATACATCCTGGCTTGCAAGCCATGTTAAAAAGAGTCCTTTAGAGAAAACGAAATGTGTGAAAAATTCAGATCTACATAAAGAAAGGAATAACAGTGAAAAAGGAATAAGGAAAGATAAAATAAAAACTTACTTTTTATTCTTAATTCCTCTAACAAAATATTTTATTTTAAATAATAATCACAATAATTTATTCAACTATGTTTACTTATGGGCTGGGATTTAGCTCAGTTGATAGAGTGCTGCGCTGCAGTCTCTGAGGTCCTGAGTTCCATTCCCAGCACCACAAAAATGGGAGAAGGGCCTGGCAATCCACTCCCAAAACAATCCCTAAACAATCAGCCATTGAAAACCCTATGAGGGTCACTATGAGTTGGATACTGACTCGACGGCACCTAACAACAACAACAACAACATGTTTACTTATATTTATATCTTATGTATACATAGGCTTATGTACCAGTAAAATAAATGACTGCATTCATCCAAGGCACAGGAATGAGAAATTAGGATTATAGATGCTCCTTGATTTATGGTGGAATTACATCCTGATTAAGTTGAACATGTCAAAAGTTAGTATTGTACTTAATAACTTAACCTATCAAACATCAGAACTTTGCAGTACAGTATGTTATAATGTATCAGTTATTTATCATTCATATTTCATGCCTGATTGGGAGCTAGAGTTCACCACTGCTGATCAGAATCAGGAGACATTAGCATACCATATGTCACAATCCTAGAACAAGGATAAAATTCAAAATTTGAAATATGGTTTATAATTAATGTATCTCACATACATAGCATCATAAAGTTTAAAAATCCTAAGTTGAATGATAAATTGAGGACTCTGTATTTTGTTGTTATTTGAAAATGGGCTTAGATCAGTTATAAACGTATATTGCATACTTTAAGGCAACCAACAAAAACAATAACAAAAAGAAATATGATTAAGATCTTAAGAAAGGAGAGAAATGTAATCATATAAAATGTTTCATTAAAACCCCAACAGGCAGATAAAAGAGTGAAAACAAACACAGAAACCAAGAACAAGGATAAAAAATAGAAAACAGGAACAAATATGGTAGATATTCACCCAACTACATCACCTATCTCTTTGAACATCAGTGGTCTACAGTGGCAATTGAAAGACAGATTGTCAGATCAGAGTAAAATATAATATCCAACTATATGTTCTCAACAAAGATGAACTGATATAAATGTAACATCTATAGTTAAAAGTAAAGGGATAGAGATAAATATACTATGTTAACTCTAACCAAAGAAAGAAGGAACTTCTATATTAATTTTAGATGAAGCAGACATCTAAACAAAGAACATTATCAGGGATAAAGAAGGGCATTGCATAATAATAATGGGGTCAATTCTCAAAGAAGGCATTACAGTCCTTAACATGCATATGCCTAGTAATACAACACCAAACTGTATCAGGCGAAAGCTGATACAATATGTGAGGCCAAAACTGCAAGTGGAAATAGATGAATCCACTGGTATATTGGACACTCCAGTTATGCTCTATCAGAAATGGATTATTCAGTAGGCAGAAAATCAGTAATGGCATAGTCAAACTCTACAATATCATCAGTCAAATGGATATAATTGATATCTACAAAATCATCCAACAATAAGAGAATACACATTCTTCTCAAATTCATGTAGAACATTCATGAAGATAGATGCCATTCTAGAGCATAAAACATACTTTAACAAATTTAAAAATAACAGAAATCATGTAGGGTCAACTCTTAGAACACAGTGGACTTAAACTGGAAATCAATAATAAAAAAAAAGATTTCTAGGTTGGGTGTCATGGTGCATACCTGTAAGCCCAGTCACTTGGGAGACTGAGGCAGGAGGATTACAAGTGTGAGGCCAGAGGTAGTCTATACAACTTAGTAAGACCCTGCCTCAAAAAATAAAAAGGGGCTAGGAGTGCAGCTTTGTGGTAGAGCACTTGTCTAGCATGTGTAAGGCCCTAGTTTCAAGCCCTAATACTGCTAAAATATCTAGTAAATTCCCCCAATATACAGAGATGAAAAAAAATACACTTCAAAATAAAACATGAGCTAAAGAAAAATATAAAAATACATTTTAAAATATTTTAAACTAAAAGGAAATAATGAACAAATTACCAAAATTTGTGTAGTAAAACTGAAAGCAGTGCCCACAGGGAAATGCATAAATTTAATCCAAATGTTAAAAAGGAAAAAAGAGCTGGTTGTGGGGTACACACCTGTAATCCCAGTGACTTAGGAGGTGGAAGCAGGAGGATGGCAAGTTTGAGACTACAGGCAGCCTGTGTAAGTTAGCGAAAGCCTGTCTAAAAAAAAAAAAAAGGGCTCTGGTGCAATTCAGTGGTTTGCTTGCAAAGCATGCAAGCTCGAGGCCCTGGGTTCCACCCCCAGTACTGAAAAAAAAAAAAAAAAAAAGCAAGAAAGAAAGAAAGAAAAAAAGAAAAAAGATCTAAAACCTATAAATTAAGATTCTACTTTAGGCTACTAGAGCAAGAAGAAATTCAATTTAGTGTAAGTAAAACAAAAGAAGCAATAAAAATTAGAGATGAAATCAATGAAATTAAAAGTGGGAAACAGCAAATCAATGAAGCTAAAAGCTAGTCCTTTGAAAATAATGATATTGCCAATCTTCCAGTTATAGTAGCAACGAAAGGAAAGAGGACACAAATTACTAATTTCAGAAATGGAAGATGAGATATTATTGTGCATATCATGGTGATCAAAAAGTTAACGAAAATACTGCCAGGCACGGTGGCGCCTACCTGTAATTCCTGTGGCTCTGGAGGCAGAAGCAGGAGGATCACAAGTCCAAGAACAGAGGCAGTCTGTGTAACTTAGCGAGACCCTGTCTCAAAAAGTAAAAAAAAACAAAAAAAAAAACAAAAAGTGGGCTGGGGTTGCAGCTCATTCATCCAGCACTTGCAAAGCATGCAAGCGTGAGGCCCTGGGTTCAACACCCAGTACCGAAAAAAAAAATAGTTAGCAAAAATACTATATACCGTAAACAATTCTATGCCTCAAAATTTGACAACCATGGTACAACTGACCAATTCTTTAAGACACAGTTTGCCAAAACTCACAGAAGAAATAGACAATCAGAATATTTATGAATCAATAATTAACAACCTTTCAATAAGAAAGCACCAGGCACAGATGGGTTCATTGAAGAACTCTGTTAATTATCTACAATGAAGTTATACCAATTATTCACAAGCTTTTTGAGAAGATAACAGAGGAAATACATTCTAACTCATTCCATGAGATCAGTGTCAGCTTAATACCCAAACCAATCAAAGACATTATAAGGAAACTGTAGACAAATAATTCTTATGAATATAGATTCACAAGCCCCCAACAAAATATTAGCAAATTGAATCTAATCATGTTTAAAAATATTGTACACCATGACCAAGTGAGATTTAAATTGGTATGGAAGCCTGTTTCAAAATTACAAAGTCAGTGTAATCTATTACATTAGCATGAAAAAGAAGACAAATCACATGATCATATCAGGAGATGCAGAGAAAGTATTTGAAAAATTATTTGACAAAATCCAAACCCATTCATCATAAAATCCCTCAGTAAAGTAGAAAAAGAGGTGTACTTCTTCAACTTTATAAAAACACCTACAAAAAAAGCCATGATAGAAAATTTCATACCTAACAATGAGAAATTAAAAGCTCTTCTCCTAACTTCAGGAACACCACTGCATTCCAGAATCATACTGGAAGTCTGAGATAATGTAATAAGATAAGAAAAGGAAATAAAAGATATTGGGAAGGAAAAAAAATTTTTTAAAAAACTTTATTTGCAGATAACATGATAATCTATGTGGAAAATCTGAAAGAATTGAAAAAATATGCCTAGAACTAGTAAGTGGTTACAGAAATGTTGCAGGATACAAGGTTAAAATACAAAAGTCAATCATTTTACTATATAACAGCAATCAAGAAATGGAATTTGAGAGGAAAAACATAATAAAATTAAGATTACCACCTCAAAAATGAAATATTAGGTATAAGTTTTTTAAAAAGCACCAGATCTGGTCAAGTGCTGTGGTGTATGCCTGTAATTTAAGTGACTCAGGAGGCTGAGGCAGGAAGATTGTCAGTTCAAGGCCAGAGGCAGCCTGTACAATTTAGTGAGACCCTGTCTCAAAATAAAAAAGGGGTAGGGGTGCAGTTCAGTCGTGGCGTACTTGGCTAGCATGCACAAAGCATGGAGTTCAACTACTAATACCTTAAAGAAAAGAAAAGAAGAAAAAAAAAGAAAAGAATACAGAAAAGTAAAGAAAAGATGTAGAAGATCTATGTGAGGAAAAGTACAAAACTCTGTTGAAGGAAATTAAAGAACTAAATAAATGGAGAAATATTCCATATTCATGAGTAGGAAGATTCAACATTGTTAAGATATTAACTTTTTTCCAACTTGATATACAGATTTAATGCAATCCCAAATCAAATCCCAGCAAGTTATTTTGTGGCTGTCAATAGACTGATTTTAAAAGAAATCCATATGGGAAAGCAGAAAATACCTTGATACTAGGTATCTTTAAGACTAAATGTAAAACAGCAATAATCAAGACAATGTGGTATTAGAAAAAAATTAACCCATAGATCAATGGAACATAATAAAGGGACCAGAAATAGATCCACATAAAAATATTCACTGATCTTTGACAAAGGAAATGCAATGCAATAGAGTTAAGACAATCTTCACAATAAATGATGCTCGAAAAACTGGACATCCGCATTACTATGGTTAGGATAACTGTTCTCCAAAGACCCATGTGTTGAAGTCTTGGTATCTAGCCTATGCCACTGTTGGGATGTGATGTAACCTCTAGGAAATGGGTCATGGTTGGAAGTCTCCCAGTTACATGGGGTATGCCCTTAAGGAGCATATTAGGACTTCACTTCCTTCTCCCCTACCTTCTTTCATTTCCCATTTGCTGTGGGCTAGTGTTTAGCTCAGTGGGTATAGTGCTTACTATGTGCACTCTGAGGCCCCAGCACCACAAAAATAGAAGAAGGACCCAGCAGTCCACTTCTGAAACAATCAGCCACCTAAAATTCTATACATAGCAGAGAAGCACTGACATAATGCTCAGCATGGCATAGTGTTAGGGAGTGTTTCATTCTGTTGTACATAGGGTCACTATGAGGTAGAAATGATTCCACACCACTTAAGAAAAACAATAGCATTATCATTTGAGCAGCTTCCCCACACCTGCTCCCTCTTCACAGGCCCATAGTGATGGAGCCAATCAATTATGGGTGGACACCTCTAAAATCATGAGGTAAAATTAACCTTTCCTCTTTTCAAATTGATTATCTTGGGTATTTTGTTACAGTAACACAAAGATGACTAATCCACTCATGCAAAACACTAATGAATGAGGACTCAGATCTTACACCCCAAAATCAACTCAAAATGAATCAGACCTAAGTGTAAAATGCTAAACTATACATTTGGAAGAAGATAACATAAAATCCAGATGACCCTTGGTTTGGTCACAACTTTTTAGATACAATACCAGTAAGCACGATCATGAAAGAATTATTAAGCTGGAAAAGACAGAGAGTTTCTTCAGTAAATGATGCTGGGAGAACTGGGTATCCATATGTAAAAGAAAGAAACTATAAGCCAACCTCTCACCATTATGTAAAAACCAACTGAAAATGGATTGAAGACTTACATATAAGAACTATAGTTTTGAAACTAGTAGAAAAAATAGGAAAAAATTCAGGATATTAGTCTAGGAAAAGATATTTTGAATATGACCTCAAAACACAGGAAACATAAGCAAAAATTGACAAATGGGATTGCATCAAACTAAAAGTCTTCTACACAACAAAGGAAAGAAAAGCATGAAAAAAGTATAGAATGGGAGAAAGTATTTGCTAACTACTCATCCAACAAGACATTAATTTACAGAATATATAAGGAACTCAAACAACTCAGTAGCAAAATAATAATAATCTGATTAAAAAACAGGCAAATGGCCAGGCACCATGGCACATGCCTGTAATCCCAGGGATGTGGGAGGCTGAGATAAAAAGATTATGAGTTTGAGGCTAGAAGCTGCATGTACAACATAGCAAAAGCCTGTCTCAAAATAAAAACATTAAAAAGGGCTCGGGTGCTGGGCGCGGTGGAGCACGCCTGTAATCCCAGCTGTTTAGGAGGCGGAGGCGGGAGGATCGCCAATTCCAGAGCAGAGGCAGTCTGCGTAATTTAGCTAGACCCTGTCTCAAACAGTAAAAAAAATGGGGTGAGGGTGCAGCTCAGTGGTCCAGCTCTTGCAGAGCATGCAAGCGTGAGGCCCTGGGTTCAACCTCCAGTACCGGGGAAAAAAGGCGGGGGGTGGGGGGGCTCGGGATCTGGTTCAGTGGTGGAATGGTTGCCTAGCATGCCTGAAGCTCTGGGTTCAACCACACAATACTGCAAAAAATAATAAAATTAAATTTAAAACATTCTTAGAAGATCCAAGTTGAAATTTCTCCAAAGAGAATATACAAAGGGCCAAAAAGTACGTACAAAACGTGCCCAAAAGAAGTAATCATCAGGGAAATACAAATGTAAACCACAATTAGATACCAGCCAACACCAGGCAGAATGGCTATTACCAAAAAGAAAAAAGAAATAACAAGTGCTAGCAAGGATTCAGAAAAAGAGTAACTCTTATATACTATTGGTGGCAGTATAAATTAATACACCCATTGTGGAGATAACTTTGGTGATTGTTCATAAAACTAGAAAGAGAACTAGAGAATGATCCAGGTATCCCACTCCTGGGTATTTATCCAAAAGAAATAATATCAACATATCTAATGACATCTTCCCCACTTGTCTGTCAGTTTGTCACACTGTGTCAGCTTGCATGATGCTATGATGGTGAAAGTCATGTCACTGGTATTACAAATAATAGCAGGGTCACTCATGATGGTGAGGTTTCAACTGAGCTGCCAGACTAAGACAGACTTTGAGGAAGGACACAGAAGCACACTCCAGAAAGAGTTAGCCACTGAAAACCCTATAAATAGCAGAGGAATACTTTCAGTAATAATACCAGAGAATGAGCCCCCCAGGTTGGAAAGCATTCAGAAGATGACTGGGGAAGAGTTGCCTCCTCAAAATAGAGTCAACTTTAATGATGAGAATGGAGTAAAGCCACAGGAACCTCATTTTGCTGATGTTGCATGTCTCAAAATGAGAAGAAATAACTGTAAACAACCATGAGTGATTAGAATATGGAATGTAGGTGGCATGAATCTAGGAAAATTGGACATTGTCAAAAGTGAAATGAACTACATAAGCTGACATTCTGGGCTGGGATTTAGCTCAGTTGGTAGAGCACTGCTCTGCAGTCTCTGAGGTCCTGAGTTCAATTCCCAGCACCACAAAAATGGGAGAAGGGCCTGGCAATCCACTCCCAAGGCAATCCCAAAACAATCTGTCATTGAAAAACCTATGAGGGTCACTATGAGTTGGATACTGACTTGACGGCACCTATCAACAACAACATCTAGTAGGATTCAACTCATAGTGACCCTCTGTACAGCAGAGGAAAACACTACCCAACATTGTGTCATCCACATGATCTTTTTGTATTTGAAGCTAATGTTGCAGCCACTATGTTTCTTCTCATTTTGTTGAATACACAAACAAAATATAGTATATACATGTTTTCTGTCACCGTGATGTAACACCTGAGACAATAAATTTGGAGGAAAAAATTACTTTGACTTGTAGTTTTACACTACATACAGCAGTATGCAGCAGTAGCCCTGTGGCATCCAATCCCGTCAGATCTCGGAAGCTAAGCAGGGTCGGGCCTGGTTAGTACCTGGATGGGAGACCGCCTGGGAACACCAGAAACTGTAGGCTTGGGAGAAGGACCTGGCAACCCCCTCCCAAAAATCAATCTGCCATTGAAAACCCTATGAGCAGCAGAGAAGCACTGACAATAGTGTTTATTCACAAAAGAAGATTTTGCATTTCCAAAACTCCTTCCAAATTTGGTCAGAACGATGAGATAAGTGTGTTTGAAGCTGCAGGGAGTATTGTGAGGGGATTAACGGCAATGTGTCTTTCATTATAATTTTTTTCTTTAAACATTCACTGAATTTTTGGTTACACCTTGTGTATTTTACTCAACTTTCTATCACTGTGGAAAAGTACTTTAGATACTAAATTGAAAGGAGCAAGTTTATTTTGGACTCACAGTTTTAGAAACTTTAGTTCATGGTTGTGTAGCTCTGTTGCTTGTGGGCTTGTGGCAAAGTTGAGCATTCTAGTGCAGAGTGCAGGATGCAGCAAAGCTGTTCACCTCCTGGCACCTGGGAAGCAGAGCAAGAAAGGTTGGGGGAAAGGTCAGATTCCAATATCCCATTAAAGGACATTCCCCCAGTGACCTCACTTCCTTCCACTAAGCCAAACATCCTAAAGTTTCTAACATTTCCCCATCAAAGCATCAGCTGGGGACCAAGCCTTCAATTGACAAGCCTTTGGGAGACATTCAAGATCTAAACCATCAAAACACACAATGAAAAATTATTTAGCCTTTATAAAGGAAAGAAATCCTGCAAAAACTGCAATATGGGTGAACCTTGAGCAAATTATGTTAAATAAGTCAGTCACAAATAGACAAATACTGTATAGTTCCTTTCATATGTGGTATATAAAGTAGTCCAACTCATGGAAGCAGAAAGTAGAATGCTAGTTGCCTGGGACTGAGGGAAGAGAAAAGGAAAGTTGTTGTTTAATGAATTCAGATTTACAAAATGTAAATGTTCTGGAGAAATGATTCACAATAACGTGAATAAACTTAAAACTACTGAACTGTATACTTGACAGTTGTTAAGACTGCAAATGTTATATTTTTAACACAAAAATGAGCATGTCAAAAAAAGAAATGAAAAGAAAGGAAAAAAGAAAAGAAAAAGGGAAAGAAAGGAAATGAAAACAAAGCAAAACAAAACAAAATAATTAAGAGAAAGTGCCAAAGACCTCATTAGATACATTATCAAAAACGATGTACAGATGGAAAATGAGTATCTTAAAAGATTTTCTGCAAAATGTCATCAGAGGATTACAAGTTAAAACAAGAGATAGCACTACACACCATTCAGTATGGTCAAAATCCATAATGTAAACATAATGAAATACTGGCAGGGATATGGAGTAACAGAAACTTTCATTTATTGTTGGTGAGAAGGCAAATCAGGATAGATATTTTGGGAAAGAGTTTGGTTGATTTTACAACTTAATCATACTCTTACCTTATGATCTAGAAATCACACCTTTTGACATTTACCCAAAGAAATTGAAAATTCCCATCCACACTGAAACCTGCACACAGAAGTTTACAGGAGCTTTATTCATAATGGCCAAAACTTGGGAGCAACTAAGATGTCCTATAGGTGAATAGATAAACTTTGGTACATTCAGACAATAGGATAGTCTAAAGAAATGACATATCAAGCCATGAAATGTGTAGGAAACTCAACTGAATATTACTAAATGAAAAAGCCAATATGAAAATGCTATGTAATGCATTAATCAAACTATATGATTTTCTAGAAGATGCAAAACTATGGAGATGGTAAAAAGATCAATGGTTGCGCAGAATTAGAGGGTAGGGTAGATGAATGGGTGGAACACACAGTGTTTTGAAAGCAGTGAATTCACTCTGTATGAAACTGAAATGGCATGTTCAAATCATTATTCATTTAAACCTATAAAATGGACAGCACCAAGAATAAAGTCTAACGTAAACTATGGCCTTTGGATAATATTGATGTGTCAGTGTAGGTTTGTCAAGTGTAACATGTACCATTCTGGTAGAAGATATCAACAGTAGGGTAGGATATGTATGTGTTGAGGCAGGGAGTACATGAGTTATCCCTTGCACCTTCTCAATTTTACTGTGACAATAAAACTGTTCTAAAAATAAAATGTCTTGTGAAAGTTGTAATAAATGCACATATCTTATTAAGGCCTTTGTTTCATGGATTTTAGGCTGGGATTCTGAAACAGTGTCACTGCACACTATGGTAGTTGACATGTTCATCAATGACTTTCATAAAATCCAGAGGTCCCCTAAAAAAATACCTGAATATGTAAAGCTCTGACGCAGAGGAAATGCACTGGCCCTGAAATCCCAGAACATCCATCTCCCCAGACAATACAAGACGGCATGTTGAAGTTGTTAGTCAGCCACTGCCTGGGTTTAACTCCCTGGACCAAAGACTCTGGCACCCACCATTTTACCATCAATAGATCTCCATTATCAGCCCTCTGGCATAGAAATTTCGCTTATTTCCAGAAACACACACACACACACACACGGAGAACAGAACAATTTCTTAACTTCATAGTCAACTTTACTTGTCTCAAATGGGAACTGAGTCAGTGAGCTTTTTCACCTAATGGCATAGGAGCAACAACCCGTCATACTCACAGGCTTTATCGACCTTGAAGGGGCCTTAATCCCCCAGGAAAAAAAAAAATGCCACCTGTGCTGAGCCCACTCATTCCTAAATGCTAATGAAAGGAAGATAAGGTGGAACCAGACAAGTTTGGAACATAGAGACTTCTCCATAATTCTTTTTTTTTTTTTTTTCGGTACTGGGGGTTGAACCCAGGGCCTTGCACCTGCATGCTCTGCAAGTGCTGGACCACTGAGCTGCGGCCCCAGCCCCCCCCCCTTGTTTTTTTTACTTCTTGAGACAGGGTCTCGCTAAATTACACAGACTGCCTCTGGTCTCGAACTTGCGATCCTACTGCCTCCGCCTCTGGAAGCACTGGGATTACAGGCGTGCACCACCACGCCCGGCTTTCATAACTCTTTTTCACACACAGGCAAGCATGCATGTGTGTGCACACACATGTATGCACACACTAACAATTTTGTGAACTAGATGTTCCTATCATTAATTGTATTAACAAATTGGCATTATGAAAATGACCACAACAGAATTCTTTCCTTAGAGCAAGAAAAAGAGGAAAAGGGAGAACATCTTTCACTTTCAGTTTTCCTTATCATAGTAAATTACACCACATATTTAACTAATTTCATGTTTCTATTGACACAGTGGCTGCAACAATGGGTTTAAACATGAAAAAGATCATGTGCATGGCACAGTGTCAGGTAGTGTTTCATTCTTTTGTACATAGGGTCACTGTGAGTTGGACCCATCTCTATGATACCTAATAAAAACAATGCTTGAGAGTTCTCTTTGACATCTACCTCATCTTTACTTCCATTGAATGTATTACCAAATCCTGTTTGCTATACAACTAAAAAATATATTCCCAATCCATTCACTTCTCCCTATCTCTATTACCTTTGTAGCTCAAGCCATCATTGTCTTTTGTCAAAAACCATAATAATGTCTGTCCTAAGTGGTCCTTTGAGTTTTGCTCTTGCTGTCCACTCATCAAATTTCTACATAGCACCCAAAATTATTTTCTAAGTTTCAATTATATCATATCATGTCCCTGCTTAAAATCTTAAATCACTTCACATCTAATTCAAAAGTCCTTGATGTGCCTTGACAGTTTCCACATGAGCTGACCCCTGCCTGTATTTCCAACCTCATCTGATCCTACTCTCCCTCATTCATCCACCCCTCAAACTACATTGGCCTATTTGAGAACATGCTGTGTTTATTTCCTTCTCATAGCGTATACCCTGGTTATTTCCTCTGCGTGGGGAATTTGTCCCCTTGAACTTTGCACATGCTGCTGACTCTTTCATGACAATGAGCTCAAATGGCATCTGTACAGAATAACATTTCAAGTTACCTGACCTAAATTATTTCTAAGTTTATGGGCTTCCACTATCAAGTTATCCTGTTTACAGTCTTCAGACGATGTTTTATTTGTTTCTCTATAGCCATTTGTTTTTGTTACTAGCTCCTCTCTCTACTAGAATATAAGCCCATGAAAGGATGGACTTTATTGATGTTCAATTCTCTTGGCCTCTTCAGCTAGATGACCTTTTAGTTGTTGTTGTTACGTGCCGCGGAGTCGGTATCCGGCTCATAGCAATCCTATGTACAACAGGCGAAACACTATTGTCAGTGCTTCTCTGCTGTTCATAGGGTATTCGATGACGCATTGATTTTTGGGAGTGGGTTGCCGGTTTGTCTCCCAAGCCTACAGCACCTGTATTCCCAGGTGGTCTCCCTTCCAAGTACTAACCAGGCCCGACCCTGCTTAGCTTCCGAGATCTGACAGGATCAGATGCCACCGTGGTAGGGCTGGCAGCCGACCTTATCGTATATATGAGATATTCAACAAATATTTAAGTGAGATATTCAACAAATATTTAAGTGTGTTAACCCCCATTTTCAGATGAGAAATGAAACCTGAATAAAATTATCTTTTGATTTTACACCTAATAAACATCTTTGAAGCTGAGAAAATTCCTTCAAAATGAATAGTGACCACACGTATACCAGTCTGTGCCAGGAATCATCCTCATTTAATCTTTAACATAACTCTCTAGGAATTAAAGTATTGGTGGGGCAGGAGGAGTTGTAAAAAATAAGGATTGTGAGGCTGAGGGTGCAGCTCAACGCAAAGCACTTGCTTAGTGTAAGAGAGTCCCAGTGTTCAATCCTCTGCACTGCCAAAACAAAATATAAAAAAGTCAATGACTGCTTTATTGCATAGATGAAGGCCATCAGTCACATACTGCTGTTGTATCATGTGGCTCCAGCAGTTCTGGGGGGTCTCAAAATCTGGGTTTTTTGCATCTGACTTATAAGAAAGGCAAACAGCAGCTCCTGAAATTTTCCACCAAGCCCACTGTGCAAAGTCCAGACAGTAATGCAACAGTGGGTAGAACGTGTTCCCTAGTTTTGCAACAATGTAAGACCACTCATGTCATAAACAAGTGAGCGAAGGGGGGGTTCACCCGGAAGTAGTTAGTACTCCCCCACATTTCATTGGTTATGAGTCAGTCACTTAACCCAATCTAAGGGGAGGGGTGGGCGGGGATAGGTAGTTCTTCCTGTGAACCCACTAGAAAACCAGACAGAAGATTGTTACTTTTCCAGACGCTACCAGTGATCCTCACGAGGCAGTTGCTCCTCTTCCTGAGGAGACGGTTTGGCCGCCTGAGGAGACGGTTGGCCGCCTGAGGAGAGCCTTGGTTTTTCTTAAGGAAACCATTGCTCTTGACAAGATTTTTGGTGTTCTCGATAAGACCATTTGTCTCTTGAGGAGACCGAGACACCGAATCTTGTTGAGCACTAGCAGTTGCGACCACGTGTGGGAAGAAATTCTTCGGGGTGAGTAAAAATGGAGGAAAGAAGCTTTCCTCAGAAGCCTGCTATCTATTTTTCAAGCAGAAGCTGTTCATTTTCTTTCCTATTTTTTTTTTGTCTGCTTTGGTTACCTGAACTCTTGTATGTCCTTCGAAGTAGGGCTCTACAAGTATCTAGAAAGCCATTGCTGATTTCCTTAGAAATCAGGTTCGACGCTGCTTCTCCTATCCTTTCTTCTTCTTTCTTTGGGCTGTGATTGGGCTTGGGCTTGGGCTTGGGCTTTGAGAGTGAAATGTGATTTCTATATTGCGAAGATTTTCTAAAAATGTATTTTTAGCTGGATGTGGTAGCGGATTCCTACAGCCTAGGCACTTGAGAGATACAGGCAGGAGCGAGGTTAAGGCGGGAGGATTGGGGGTTGATGGCTAGCTTGGGCAACATGGAGGGACCCTGTTCTTCCCCACACCTCCGCGTTCTTCTTTCTTCTT
>VMDO01020943.1:0-36397 GCA_007922755.1 Pedetes capensis
AAGGTAAAACAAATTTTTTTAATTAAAACAAATGGACAAGTGGACAATTCTCTGTGAAGGGTATATTTTTAAACATATGGAATAAACCTAAGTTTAACTACACAACTGACTTCTATGCAGGAAGACTAAACCCTTGAAGATGTGCTATTTCAATTGAGTAAAAAAGTTTAAGATGAGGCTAGATAATCTTTAAATAATTCAGAATATATCATAATTATAAATAAGTGGATGACACCTTATTTTTTTAGTTTTCTTTTTATTAGTGTATATTCATTGTAAAAAATGTTGGGTTTCATTACATTTTCATATATGTATACCATGTACATTGCTCATGTTCATATTACTCATATTCATTACCCTGTCTTATCCCCCTCCCTTCTATCAGTGGTTCCCTACCTCTTACCACACAGACCTTCTACTTTCATGTCATATTTATACTTATATTTATACTTGTACCTACATTTCATATAACAGAGAAAACATGCAATATTTGTCCAAGTCTGGCTTACTTCACTTAACATGATGCTATCTAGTTATACCCATTTTCCTGTAAATGACATAATTTTGTTCTCCTTAATTGCTGAATAAAACCCCATTGCTTATATATGTCATATTTTCTTTATCCATTCTTCTGTTGATGGATAGCTAGGCTGGTTTCCTAACTTGGCTATTGTGAATAGTGCTTCAATAAACATGGATGTGTACATACCTCTCTTGTGTGCTGACTGATAGTCCTTTGGGTATCTACACAAGGGATGGTATAGCCAGATCATATGATACCTCTATTTTTAGTTTTTTGAGGAATATGCCTATAATTTCCATACTCACTGAATAATTTATATTCCCTCCAGCAGGGTATAAAGGTTCTTTTTCCCTGTATCCTCATCATCACTTGTCATTGTTTTCTTGATGGTAGTCATTCTGACTGGGGAGAGGACTGAATCTCACTGTGGTTTTCATTTGCATTTACCTGAGATAAATATTATAGCATTTTTATAAGTTTAACATTCATTATAAATAGGATACCATATACTTAATAATAATAATAATTTACCAAAGCACATAGAAAGGTTCAGAGTAGTGTTTAAAAAAGATAACTCCATAGGATATTAAAGACATTCATATTGAGAAAAATATCTAGTAATGTTGATTGATGAATGAAAGCAATTCATAAGTATGATATAACATGCACATGTTTGGGGGGATGCTTTTTAAAATTCTTTAGCATTTGACTCAAAAACTTTAAAACGTCTCCCTTACAAAGTGAATCTACTACTGAGAACCTAGAATAAGATGAAGCCCTAAAATACACAAAAATCTTATATACAAACTTGATTTATTAGAAATGAACTTGGAAATCAGCCAAACACTAGGTGATAGAAATGATAAAAGGTCACTCTATCTGGTATGTCACTACACTCACAAAAGATGGTCTAAATATTCTCATGCCCAAAGATACAGATGGTGCTGAAACTGAGTGAATGCCAAGATTTCCACCAAGAGGTAGGTGGAAATCTGATTCCAAAATAAAAGAAAAGGTAGTTTAAACTAGCCACAACCTCAAGGAGGGGGCGAGTGTCAAAAGTAGCCATGGAAAGCTAAAACTGGAAAGAAAATAATCCAAGAATCAGGCTAAGGAGAGTTAACAGCTGGAAAACAAGATTAAGTGGGAAGGTCATGCCAAATTGCCTTGAACCAGAGTTGCTGACTCACAATGGGTTTTATGAATCTTCAGCAGTATAGAGCACAAATGAGAACTATCTATGTCAAGGTTAGCTATAGGCTGAACATTCCCCAAGAATGGAAAATTGGTCAAAGAAATCCTGTACATAGATGAAGTGAAATGTCTTGAAGCAGTAGAATTGATTATGGGTTTGTTGCAGCTATTTTAATAAAAATAAAACTAAAAAATCTAAATATCACTAAAGCAGTGGCTAAATGTCTAGCATATTCACAATTTTGAGTTCTATTTAATAAGTTAAAAGATAATTTAGAGCTAAATTTGTCAACATGCAATAATCACCAGGGCATCTCATGTCTCATGTTTTAAAAATCAAGTTGAAGAACAGATTTATATTGTAGGCCGATTTGTTAATTATATATATATATATATATATATATATATATATATATATATAATTATATATATATATATAAATATATATATATAATTATATATAATTATATATAATTATATATATAATTTCTTAAAGAATATTCATCAAATAATAAAACAAAATTATTTAAGAGGAGTGGAGGAATGCATGGAGGAATGAGTGGAGAAATGAAAAGGAATTACAGCTTTTCAATCAATATTCCCTGGTATTTTGATTTTATAAGAACATATGTTTAGGAATGATATGCATAATAAAAATAAAAGATTTTATATTCCCTTAGGAACTTGTCCTAACTTTAAATGTTTTATTACATTATTTTAAGTATAATATTAAATGTGCAATTTGAAATAAACATAAAAGTAGAAAAATTCATAGGAACTGTCTTTGAGTGGTATAATAAAAGTTTCTGCTTTAATATATTTTCCTGAATTTTGCATCTTTATGATGAATATTAGACTAAAGCATATATTAAAGTGGGTCTTTTATTCTGCTCCAGTGTTACCTGTCCTTTCAGAGGCCCAAAACTTTCCAAATTCTGGACTACCTAGGCAGGATATATAGGATGTGTTAAGAGAAAACAAATGCATTTGTAATTTGGTATCATGGCGCATGCCTAAAATCCTAGCACTCAGGGGGCAGAAACAGAGGAACTGCCACAGTTCAAGGCCAACCTGGACTACATAATATATAGTCAGGCTAGCCAGGGCTCCATAGTGAGAGCTTATCTCAAAAAAGAGAAAGAAAGAGAAAGAGAGGGAAAGAGAGAGAGAGAGAGATTTAAAAATATAAATGTATTCAAATCATCTTCCATATTTAAGGCATAAAATAGTTAAAGTGAAGTAAAATACTTGTTAAACTTTAATTTGCATGCAAATCACTTGATGATCTTTTTTTAAATGCAAGAAACTTGAGGTAAACCTGAGATTCTATAATTTCAACAATTTCTCAGACCATACTAAGGCTCCACAAATCATATCTCAAGAATGAAGGGAAGTTTTAGAATAATTTTTGGTGTGCTCTGTGGTGAGGGGAGAGAACTCCCCCTCTCATATTAAGCCTAGTAACAAGGGTTGCACGGTGACCATTAAGAGAGCATGACATAGATAAGGAGGTAAGGGCAGGTAAGGGAAAGTGCCTAGGACTCTGATGCACATCTTAAAGTGTGGCGTGAAAGACCAGCTGGACACGTTGCCTCTTGGTGCAGTAAACCATACTTTCCCTTATGGGAAAATGTGTGTTTCTTGATGTCCTGGTGTTTACCTGCTAAACAGAGTTGGAATGGCACCGTCTCAAATGTCCTCCCACCAAGAAGACTTTTTGCAAGAGCAATAAGTCATAAACAATCAACCATAAGGAAACTTTACATGTGTCTTACAAAAGAAAAAGTAGTTTTCAGATGTGCCACTTTCCCAGTAACCCAACACTCCATCACAATTCTATCAGCTACATAAATCTCTGCCTTTTTTTGCCTGTATTTCTTCCTCCAAGTAAGAAGCAAGGGCTGGTAGTTTGGAAGGTGAAATGAGGGGAAAGAAACTAACCATCTACTTCTTCTTGAGGCAAGCCCAAGTTCAGAAATGAGAAACGATGTAAGTTAGAGATTAAAAATTGCAGTTGTAATAAAAAAGTAGATTCTTTGATGTTTCAAGGTGACCAGACAACTTTCATTACTTAGAATGACTAGGAAAGCAATGGAACTAACAAAATTTTATCCCAGGGCATAAAGGAATTATTAAGCAAAGTTAATGGTAAAGCAAAAAGGGGCTTCTGCCCACATTCTAAAGTATGCTGCAGATTCCAAAGTATTGGTCACAATGCTTTACTAAGTCTTCATATAAAATAGTTATGATGTGAAATGTCCAACATATCTTTGAGTGGGCTTGATATGTATTAATAATTCTAATTAATAAATGATATATTAAAACACAATAAATTTTTTCTCAGTGCTGGAGATTGAAGCCAGGGTCTTACACATGGTAGGCAAATATTCTACCACTGAGCTACAATCCCCAACCCATTATTTGGCCATTTTTAAGTTGCACATTTAAGCAGGGTTAGAAAAGTTATTGTAAATTGTAAAGTTTTTATGATATTTTCCCACCTCAGTCTACCTCCGTTGTCCCCAGTCACTTTCCTTCTCTAGGAGCTGAGGTATCATCAGCAGCCATTTGGATTTCTGATTCACCATCCAGGCTTTGGCTAATTGGACAAGGGTTAGATCCTTGATCCTAACTCTATTACTCAGTGTCCCTTCCACCGAAACTTAGAAATAGGTCAATGAAAGACAGGATTAAAATGAAAGAAAAAAAGGGATCTGAAACATGCAAACTTGATGGCAGTACCATTTCACTAACTGGGCTGAGGAAGTCTAACTGAAAAGAAGGAAATGACGCACAGACCAGAGATGGAGAGAAAGCCTACAGTCTAGTTTCTCAACAGTATTTCCTCCATCAGAGCTGTGGTTATTGCTTAAGCTACCACAGTTCATTTACATGAAATGCAGTGTTAATGAATAAATTGCAACTAAAAGAAGTCTGAATTGCTTTAATCATATGACCTATACAATTTTTAAAGGAAAGAATTTCTTGGATTAAGATCGTAACATTGTGGTTTAATCAGGAATATTACTTAAAGAGATCGTGAAATATGGGAAAACCACTGTTTTCAGCAATATATTCCATCACTGAGGGCCACTTCCCAGACTCCAAAATAATATATAATCTATTTCTTGAAGGAAACAGACATGTTTGGAGCCTATTCTGACATGAGGGGGCTGGGATTTAGCCCAGTTGCTCTGCAGTCCTTGAGGTCCCAAGTTTGATTCCCAGCACTGCAAAAATGGGAAAAGGATGTGGCAATCCACTTCCCAGACAAGCCCAAAACAAGAGCCATTGAAAACCCGATGAGGGTCACTATGATTAGGACACGATGCCATGGCACCTAACAACAATAGCAACAACATCCAGACATGAGAGCTGCATAATTCTATTGATTAGTAGATATCTTTAAAGAAGTATAATTTTTCATTTTGCTATTGGCTTTTATGCCTACAGCAATACCACCCTAAAATCCAAGCATGTCAGATCTCAGAAGCTAAACAGGGCTGGGCCTGGTTAGTGCTTGGATGAGAAACCTCCCGAAAATACTGGGTGCTGTAAGCTTGGGAGAAGGACCTAGCAGCCCACTCCTGAAATAATCAGCCTTTGAACACCCGCTACAAGTGGCACAGAAACACTGACAGTGCTGGGCATGGCACAGTGTTGTGAGTGTTTTGTTCTGTTGTATATGTAGTTGCTATAAGTTAGACTTGACTCTACAATACCTAACAGCAACAACATAGATTTTTATTTCCTAAATATATGCTGACTCTTCACTTCACATACCTGCACCACAGTGCATGACAATTTAACTTACCCTAACTCTGCTAAACCCCTCAGCAGCTGTCAAATGTTCTTAATATAAATTTCAAAATAACATAAATTTCAAAATTCTCCATGTAACCCATAAAAACATGGCATTATTTGGCCTTTCCAACTGCATCTAATACCATTCTCCTGCTCACTTTCTCGATTTCTAGCATTCTGATCATTTTCAGTATCAGATATTTTTGCTGCTTTGAACACAAGGGCTCTACATAAGCATTTTTCTCTTTAGTATGTTCTTACTGCTCTCCTTCACATTACCCTTCCCACTAGTGTTGATATTTCCAGTTCTATCAAAAGAATTGTCATTTCTGTGAAGTCTCTCAGGGTTACTATGGCTCCATCAACTTAAATGTACTTCTGACCCATATGCTTTCATTAAATGCTCTTTTGCATTAAATACCTTATTGCATTTATATACTTTTCTTCTACAATGTGAATAGTAGAGTTATGTATGCCACAATGCTTCTCCATAGGAGAAAGAGAAAATGTGTGCTTCTTGTTATTATTTTTCATGGCTTTGGTGTCTTTCTATCAGGAAAATTGAGTCTCTTCTATGCACTAGATACTTCATCTGGGAAAGTTACTTAACTTCTCTCTGTGTCTCAAATATGGAGACAACAATATCTATTTCAGAGATTGTGATCAAGATTTGATAAAGTGATTTCAGGAAAGATTCTAGCTAATAGCAAATCCTGAACACTATTATACTTTGTTCTGGTAAACACAATGTTATTTATATTGTATTCTTTTTTTTTTTTTTTTTCAGTACTGGCGCCTGAACCCAGGGCTTCATGCATGCTAGGTGAGTGTCCCATCACTGAGCTGCACCCTCAGCCCTTTTTAAGTTTTTTTTTTTTAATTTTGGACATAGGTTATTTTTAAGTTTCTAAGGTTGCCATTGGCCTCAAAATCAGGATGCTCTTGCCTCTATCTCCTAAATTATTGGGAGTTAAGGCATGAACTAGAATGGAATCCAGCTTATATTCTTCACAGACTATTCTTTGGGGAACAGGTCAATTTTTAGTAACAAATTGATATTAATACATCAATTGTCTCATGTGTAGGTTTTTTTTTTTTTTCCAGTACTGGGGATTGAACCCAGGGCCTCATGCTTGCATTCTCTGCAAGTGCTGGACCACTGAGCTGCATCCTCAGCCCATTTTTTTACTTTTTTGAGACAGAGTCTCTCTAACTTACGCAGACTGCTTCTGATCTCCAACTTGCAGTCCTCCTGCTTCCACCTGCTGAGCTGCTGGGATTACAGGTATGTGCCACCGTGACCGGCTCATGTGTAGATTTTTAAAAAGAGATAGGAGGTTATTGAAATTTTTCTTCTGGAGTTAACCCGTTTCCATACTTTATGGTCAATCCATAGGTCAAGGCTTGTCTATGGCATAAATAAACACAATTTCACTAGCCAAATAAATATATTTCCAGGGGGAAAATGACCATTTCCTCATTCATTCAATTATTCATCTAACATATATGTATCAAACACTTCCAATGTACCTAAGCTGTTCTGCATCTTTTTGTTGTTAGGTGCCATTGAGTCCAATTCATGGTGACGTTATGTACCACAGAACAAAACACTCCCTGATGCTGTACCATGCCCAGCATTGTGTCAGTGCCTCTCTGCCATTTGTAGGGTTTTCAATGGCTGATTATTTAGTGAATGGGTTGCCAGGGCCTGCTCCCATTTATTGCAGTGCTGAGGATCGAACCCAGAGCCTCAGAGTGTGCACAGCAGCACTCTACCAACTGTGCTAAGTAATGCCATAAGAATTAGAAAAATGTACATGAATATTATTGGTTGGATATTTGATATCATTAAGAACTCTTTTTTTTTTTTTTTTTTTGCCATATTGGGGGTTGAACCCAGGGCTTTGCGCCTGCATGCTTTGCAAGTGCTGGACCACTGAGCTGCACCCTTAGCCCGTTTTTTGTTGTTGTTGTTGTTGTTGTTGTTTTTGTTTTGTTTTGTTTTTTAACTTTTCAGACAGGGTCTGCTAAATTACGCAGACTGCCTCTGGTCCCAAACTTGCGATCCTTCTGCCTCTGCTTCCCGAGGCGCTGGGGTTATAGGCATGCGCCACTGCACCCGGCTTAAGAAATCTGTTTTAAGTGTGAAAATGAGTGTTTTATTATTCCATCTCTAATAATAAATACTAAAATATATATAAATTAACCCTTTAAAGTACATTATGAGATAATGGTAGAGAGAAAAAGTTAAGAAAAGCAAGAAATATAAAGACTACATATTTACAGATAAACAGGATAATATCATTGTGAATAATTATATTTTCTCTGTCTATAGGTACCAAGGGCTGGCATTTAGCTCAGTTGGTAGAGCACTGTGCTGCAGTCTCTGAGGACCTGAGTTCAATTCCCAGCACAGCAAAAATGGGAGAAGGGCCTGATAATCCACTCCCAAGGCAATCCCGAAACAGTCAGCCTTTGAAAACCCTATGAGGGTCGGTATGAGTCAGATACCGACTCGATGGCACCTAACAACAACAACAACATAGGTACCAATCCCCCACATGCCTCTGAGCTGGTCATGCTGTGGGGGCTTACATGTTGCTGTGATGATGAAAGCTATGTCACCCATATTTCAAATAACAGCAGGGCCACCTATGGTGGACAGGTTTCAGCTGGGCTTCCTGAGTAAGACAGACTAGGGAAAAGGACCCTGCAGCCCATTCTCAAAACAATTAGCCATTGAAATCCCTATGAATAGCAGAGAAATAACACTGTCAAATGTAGTGCTGGGAAATGAGCCTCCCAGGTTGGAAGACATTCAAAAGAAGACTAAGGAAGTGTTGCCTAGTCAGAATAAGTTGGTTTAAATGATGGGAATGGAGTAAAGCCCCTGGGACCTCCTTTCGGCGATATGGCACAACTCAGAATGAGAAGAAACATAGTGGCTGCAACATTGGGCTCAAACATGGAAAGGATCATGTGTATGGCACAGTGTCAGGTAGTGTTTTGTTCTGTTATACATAGGGTCACTATGACTCAGATCTGACTTGATGGCACCTAACAATAAAAGATACATACAAATACAGAGGAGCTGGGGAGGAGCTGCCATTTTATGAAAATACTGGATCTTTTATTCCAGTTGAGATACTAATAGTACAATGAAAGGAAAATTATAATCTCCTATGCATTTCCATAGAGGCATTTTTTAAAAATACTGGCTACTTAAATTGAGCAGATTGTAATATATGATTATAATGTTCAAGTTCATGATCAAGTATTGTTAACTCAAGAATGCAAAGATGATTAAATTTGAGAAAATATACTTGCATAAGTGGCCACAGATAAAAGCAGCAACTCATAGTTGCTTTAACAGATAAAGAACAAGCATCTGATATAAATCAGTGCATGGTATAATGGAGTAGGGAAGCAACCTATTAAAGTAGAGCATTTCTGTAATCTGGTAAAGTTTCTAATCAAAGCAAATTGACACAGTTTTACTTTTAAAAAAGATATTTTAGATATAGCTTGTTGTTAAAATAAGACACAAGACAAGGATAGCCATTATTGCTATTATTGTTTCTCAATAACAATACTGAATTCCAGGAAAAATACAAATAAGAGATATATACTGGCCAGGTGCAGAGGCACACAGCTATAAATCCAGTAACTCCATATACAGAGGCAGGAGAATTGCAAATTCAAGCCCAGAGGCAGTCTGCATAATTTAGGGAGACCCTATCTCAAGATAAAAAAGGGCTACAGCTCAGTGGCAGAGTGCTTACAAAGTATGTACACGGTCTTGGGCTCAGCCCCCTAGTGCCACAAAAAAGATATAAATTATGAATGAAGGTATAAAATTTCTATTGCTATGAAGTAACTTACCCTATAAAACCAAAAGGATTAATAAACCATCAGAATTAAATTTAGTATGTTTCCTGGAACAAGATCAACATAAAATTAGAACTGTTTCTGTTCACTGGCAAAAATCAACTAGAAAATACAAGCAGTAGCAAGATAAAGTTTGATATGGCAAATTAAAATTAAAGTATCTAAGAATTAATAAAGAACATATCAAAAATATGGAACTCTAATAAGATATCTTCCTAGTTAACATAGTGAAAGTCCCTGTTCTTCTATGGGAAGACAAAGATTATAAATATTTTAAGTATCAGAAAACTATTACAGAAAATTTTCATCATAAATCTTCCTGGTTTCTTTTTAAAAATCTAGTAAACATATTCCCCATGTTATACAGAAATATAAAGGCAAATGGCTAATCATAATTACATAAAATTAATTAAGTTCTTCTTGGCATAATTTTAATAATTTGAGAGGAAATACTACATTTGTTATTTTTTAATAAATAACGTTTTTCTTAATATATGATACAGAGGCAATTTAGTTGTAGTTACTTTTAATTTATAACATTTTGGCCAACATTGCAAAGGAAAATACATAAATTCGCATATGTGAATTTTAGTTATTTGTATATAGTTATTAAATTACACAATTCAGTTATAAGTCATTCTTTACAATATAGAAACAAATTACCACTCAACTAATTTTTAAAATGAAAGTTTCTTTCACACCTCATGGTGCCATATTTAATACCAGATGCTTTCAAAGATCCAACTTATCACCACTTATGAATCACCATTTTCTACCTCATATGTTCTCTTTAAAAAATTTAAACCACAGAGTTTAGATCAGAAGAATAAAAGTGTCTTGTATTTGCTCCTGCTGGTAAACGCTCTTTATATTTCCTGGCATGCTTTGCCTGGCCTTTTCACCTTATATGCTCACCCTTTATATTTCCACAGCCCCACACCTAGGACCTGTTCTGACTCCTAATGCACCATCCAGACACCTTCTCTGAGCTTCAGATTCCAGCTCTTTTCTGGGTACTTTTATCTCTAAAAGAACTTTAGCATCTCAAACTTGACATAGTCACAACTGCACTGATAATATATTACATCTAATCCTTTCCTTCCTCACATGTCTGTCAGATTGTCCTTCTGCAGGGGCTTGCATGTTGCTGTGGTGCTAAAAGCTATGCCACCAGTACTTCAGATACCAGTCGGGCAACCCATGGTGGACAGGTTTCAGCTGAGCTTCCAGACTAAGATAGACTAGGGAGAAGGACCTGACAGTCCACTCCCAAAACAATTAGCCTTTGAAAATGCTATGAATAGCAGAGAAACACTGTCAGATATAGTGCCAAAAAATGAGCCCTCCCACCCCCTGCCAGGCTGGAAGGCATTCAAGAAACAGCTAGGGAAGTGTTACCTCCTCAAAGTAGCATTAAATTTAATGTCAGGAATGGAGTAAAGCCCTTGGAACCTCCTTTTGATGCTGTGGCATGACTCAAAATGAGAAGAAATATAGTAGCTGTAACAATGGGCTCAAACATAAAAAGATTGTGTACATGGTACAGTGTTGGGTAGTGTTTCATTCTGTTGTACATAGGGTTACTGTGAGTTGGATCTGATTTGGCAGCACTCAACAAAAAAGCCTTTCCTAATTGCATTATCTATCACAGTTAATTTTAACTGATTATCTAAACTAAAATTCTTATAGGCATCTTTTACTCCTTTCCTCTCACACTCCTCAATTAGCCATGGCATTCTGCTTATTTCACCTGATATTCATTTATTTATTCAATTCTTTCATCTCAGTCACCATTACTACACCCTCCAGACCAAACTGTCATTATTTATTAGTTGCAGAGAGGAATGTTTTTTAAAGTGTTCATTCTGTTTTTCCCTGTCCCCTGAAAATCTGTTTTTCAATGAGCTTCCAGAGTGAGCTCTTAGAAAAGCAATCTGGTCCTACTATTCCTATAATTAATTAAGTTGATCTTCAACTTCTGAGGAATTTCATTCAAGATAACTACTAAGTCATTTGTCATTCAAGTCTTCCACTTACTGAAAACTAGGGTTGACTAAAGCAATATTCACTAAAGATTTTTTGTTGCTGTTGGACAACTATTAATAAATGTATTGAACATATCTTCATAAGTATATGTACAAAACTATACATATACTCATGCATATAATTGCTAACATGTTATAAATATTACAAAATACTTTCCCAAACATAACTAAAAAGATAAATAGAACAGTAAGAGAGGTTTTTGTTTTGTCTTGTTTTGTTTTCCAATAGTGGCCTTATGTATAATATTGGGTTCATGCATAGGAATTTGTAGACTCAACTTATGTGATCATTGTACTAAATAGTTTTATTACCAAAGTCTAGGTCACAGTTTTAATAGTTCTTTTTGCCAGTTAATACCTGTTTAAAATAATGACAGACTATGCCCCTAATCTCAATTGTTGTTGTGAGGTGCCCTCAAGTTAGTGCCTGACTCATAGCTACCCTAGGTACAGCACGCGAAACAATATTGTTAGTATTCTCTGCTATTCATAGAGTTTTCAATGGGCGATTGTTTTTTGGGAGTGGGCTTAATCTCAGGCATGTTAAGAATGCACAATTGAATTAGAGTAGCTTGGGATATGAAATGACTTTAATGATCCAACTGCATTATTTTCCAGAATTAGTATGGAAAATTGTGTAGTAGAATAAGCTACCAAACCAGATAGTGCATAGTGCCTCAGTAATGCAGGCACCATTTTTCTAAATAAATCATCACCCAGTGGCCCCAAACTAACTCAGAGCATTTATATCTTCCTTTCTAAATTGCTAATTGACTTACTGTTCTTCAAACACATCTTAAGTTGGCTGCTGGTTTCAAATTTTTCTTTGAACAAATTCTCTTTCTGTGTACATCTCTCCTCTCTTTTCTCACTAGATAAGCATTGATAGATTATTATAATTCTCATTCTTCCCCGATACTTCTAAATTTACAATTTTAGTCAGTCCCGTCTTTTGAATTGCAATATTGCCCATCCAGTGCTCTGTTTGACAGTACCGCTTTGTCTTTGCCACCTCAGGCTGCCATAAATACAAGCTACTATAGATTAGATAGCTTAAACCACTGAAAATTATTGTCTCACAGTTCTGGAGGATGGAAGTCCAAGACTAAGTCACCAACATCTTCAGATTCTGATGAGGACCCTGTTCTCAGTTTGCAGGTGGCTGCCTTCTATGTCCTCACATGACAGAGAGGCAGACAGAGCAGTCTGTCTGGTGCCTTTTCCCATTAAAGCACTAATTCCATCATGAAAGGCCCATCTCATAACCTCTTGGAAACATAATTATCTCCCTCAGAAAAGCCCTATCTCTGAATACCAATATGTATCAATGTATGAATTTGAAGAGAGGGGACATAATTCATTCCCTACCCTTTGGCCCCCATCACCCCCAAATTCCTTTCCTTGTTAAATTCAAAATGCATTCATTATTTCCATTACCCTTAAACATCTTAAGTTGTTCCAGGATGAATTCTAATGTCTAAAGTCAAAAGTGTCATCTAAAATATCATTGACATCAGAAAATATCATTGTGAAAAACTCAAAGAATGGTTCATTCTCAAGCAAAATTTCCTTCATGCTGTGAATCACAGGCATTAGACAGACATTCCTATTCCAAACAGGAGAAACTGGAAGGAAGAAAGGAGTGACATGTCCCAAGCAAATCCAATACTTGCCAAGGCAAATTCTACTAGATTTTGAAGTTCAAGAATAATATTCTTGGGCTCAATGTCCTGACTCCTAAGCCCATGGAAGTAGCAGTATCATCTCAGGTGAAGATCGTTCAGGCTGCTGAAACTGATACAGTGGCACTGACCATATCTGAACCTCCTGCCAGATCATTTTTCTTCTTTTTAAGTGATAGTATATTCTAGGGGTTTAGCTCAGTTGGTAGAGAGCTCCTTTTCACTTTTTAAGGCATTGGGCTCAATCCCTGATACCAAAAAAACTGGAGAAGGATTTGGCAGCCCACTCCTGAGAACAATCCAGAAACACTCAGCTACTAATAACCCTATGAATCACAGAGAAGTGCTGACATAGTGCCAGGCATGGTACAGTGTCAGGGACTGTTTTGTTCCATTGTACATAGTCACTGTGAGTTGAACCTGACTTGTTGGCACCTAACAAAGTAGCCAAAAACCTCTATCATCCCACTCCTATCAAATCCAAGAAGCATGATAGTCCTCCTTCATTTCCTCATTCAGATCTTTGTCTCTTCTTTCTACTCTATACATTCCTTTCTTCACTAAGTTTAATTGTGTGTGTATATATATGTGGATACACACACACACACAACACATATATATATACACACTTAGATATAGATTTATTCTTCCTTTAAGTAAGATTCAGCTCTCACATGTGAGTGAGAAAATATGGTATTCCTCTTTTTGAGCCTGTGTTCATTCACTTAAGATGATATTCTCCAGTTCTACCAATTTTGCTGTGAATAATATTATTTCATTCTTTTTTATTGCTGAGTAATATTCCATTGTGTATATGCACCATAAATTTTTTATCCATTCCTCTGTTGATGGGTATCATGACTGGCTCCATATCCATACTATTATAAAGAGTGCTGCATTAAATAGGGAGATAGATGTGTCTCTGGGGTATGATGACTTGTTTCCCTTTGGGTATATTCCCAGGAGTGATATACCAGGTCATACGGCTGAGGTATCTCTATATTTATTTCCAAAGTGGTTGAACCAATATACAGTCCCACCAACAATGTAAGAGGGTGCCTTTTTCTTCACATTCTCACCAGCACTTGTTATTATTTGTTTTATTGCTCTAACTGGAGTTAGGTAGAATCTCAAAGTTGTTTTGATTTCCATTTCCCTAATGGTTAAGGATATTGAAAACTTTTTCTTGTGTTTCTTAGCCTTATGAATGTCTTCATTTGAAAATTGTCTGCTCATTTCCTTTGCTTGCTTGTGTATTGGGTTATTTGTTGTCTTCGGGTTTGCTTTCTTGAGTTCTTTGTAAGCTCTAGACATTAGTCTTCTGTCAGGTGTTTAGGAAACAAAGATTTTTCTCCCATTCCCTGGGTTCTTCTTTAACTTTGTTGATTATATCCTTTGCTGTACAGAAGCTTTTTAATTTCATGTAATCCCATTTGTCAATTCTTGGTGCAATTTCTTGAGCGATTATATTCTTGTTAAGGAAATACTTTCCTACACCTATATGTTGGAGTATGTTTCCTATCTTTCCCTCTTGTAGTTTTAAGGTTTCTGGTTTTATGTTGAAGTGTCTTACCCATTTGGAGTTGACTCTCATGCAAATTGAGAGGTACAGGTCTATTTTCATTTTTCTGCAGATGGATATCCAATTCTCCCAGCACCATTTGCTGAAGAAGCTACCTTTTCTTCATTTTGCCTCTTTAGCCCCTCTGTCAAAGATCAAGTGGCTGCTGTTGCTCAGGTGTGTCTCTGATCTTCAATTCTGATCCATTGGCCTTCAAGCCTATTTTTGTACCAGTGCCAAGCTGTTTTTGATTTTATAGCATTGTAGTATAGTTTAAAGTCAGATATTGTGATCCTGCCCACCCTGGTTTTGCAGAGTAAGATTGTTTGGGCTATATGTGTTCTTTTGTGTTTCCATATGAATTTTTGGATTATTTTTTATATTTCTGCAAAATTTGGCATTGGGATTTTAATGGGAATTTCATTAAATCTGTAAATTGCATTTGGTAGTACAGCCATTTTTATAATATTGATTCTCCCAAACCATGAGCAGGGGAAGTTCTTCCATCTTCTAGTATCCTCTGTGATTTCTTTCTTTAATGTTTTGAAGTTTTCCTTAAAGAGATTTTCAGGGTTTGGGTTAGATTAACTCCTAAGTATTTAAGTTTCTTATGGGCAAACATGAAAGAGATTTTTGCCTTAATTTCCTTCACTTTTTGTTCACAATTGGTGCGAAGGAAGGCTACTGATTTTTTAATTTAATTGTGTATCTTGTTACTTTGTTGAAGGAGTTAGTTAGGTGTACTATATTTTTTATCACAATTTATATAGGGGTAGGATAAGGAATTCCCCATATCTGTTTCACAGGCCAAAAATTTAGGTGTTTTGTACATCTTTACTTTAAAAAGTAGGTACATAGCTTATTTCTTTTAAGCAAACTTATATTGTTATCATTAGTTTATACACATTTAGTAGTTCTAAATTATAATTAACTAGGGAAAGAGTGAGCTATAGCATTATGCACAGCCTAAGGCAGGAGATAATAACTATGGGACTCCACATAGGCTCAAAAGCATGATTACAAAACTCTGGGAGGATGGCAGTGTGGATAAAAAAGAATTTCAAGTCAAACTCTCCCCAGGAGACCACTTTTTATAAACATTAAAATAGTTGATAATTTAGGCAGTTATTCAATGTCTCATCTTTATTTTGCAGCTATGGCCTTACCATCTTTACAAGACAAATAGGGAAAAAATAGGAAAAAATAAGACATTCGCCTGGTATAATTCACCTTATTAGAACTTTCCCTTAACAAGAAGATGCTGAGTTAAATTTTCATTTATTCTTTGTCTTAAGAAAAACACACTAAGACCTCATACACTGATAAGAACAAGGAGAAAAAAGATATAACTAATGGATAAGATTCTTAACAATTCCAATTTCCTTTCACTGCCACCCTCTTTTTCTCTGTTCTAGCCATCTGAGTACATGAGTTGCTATTTTTAATAATCACATTTGGAAAAAATGTTGATGGTTGTGCCATCATTTTTTTAAACCTTGAACACATGAGTCATTTAAAAATGAAAGGATAATTTGAATACTTAAGGGAATTTAGGCAGCTTGAGGATAGATAAAACTGTACAACCTGGCAACAGTAAGTGCACCATTTAAAACATTGCCTAAGATAATTTTGACTTTTTAATTGGAAGATGATACATAAGCCCTGTATTTATTCATTCTGAAAGTAATGCTAATTTGAACACACCTAAAGCAACTCACCCTTCACTAGTCTATCAGTTTGTCTTACTGTAGTGGCTTGCATGTTGCTGTGATGCTGAAAACTATACTACAGGTATCACAGATACCAGCAGGGCCACCCATGTTAGAAAGGATTCAGTTGAGCTTCTAGAATAAGACAGATGAGATAGAAGGACCAGGAAACCCACTATCAAAACAATTGGCCATCGAAAACCCTATAAATAGCAGAGAAATATTATCAAATATAGTGCCAGATGAGGTCCCCAAGTTGAAAGACACTCAAAAAACAACTAGGAAAGAGTTGCCTCCTCAAAGTAGAGTCTACCTTAATGATGGAAATGGGGTAAAGCCACAGCAACTTCCTTTTGTTAATGTGATATGATTCAAAATGAGAAGAAACAAATGCAACCATCCATTAATAATTAGAATGTGGAATGTACATAGTATGAATCTAGGAAAATTTGAAATCTTCAAAAGGGAAATAGAGTGCATATGCATCAACATTCTAGGAATCAGTGAGCGAAAATGTACTGATATTGGCCATTTTGAGTCAGATAATCATATGATATACTATGCTAGGAATGACAGATTAAAATGAAATGGGTTGCATTCACCATCAAAAAATACATGTCAAGATAGGTCCTGAAGTACAATGTGGTCAGTGATAGAAGCATATCCATACGTGTATAAGGAAGGCCAGTTAATATGACTATTATTCAAATTTGTACACCCACCACTAAAGCCACAAATGAAGATAGGGAAGATTTTTATCAACTTCTGCAATCTTAAATCAATCAAACATGCAATCAGAATGTTCTGATAATTAATGGTGACTGAAATGCAAAAGTTGGAAATAAAGAAGAAGGCTCAGTAGCTGGAAAATATGGCCTTGGTGACAGAAACAATGCTGGAGATCCTGTGATAGAATTTTACCAGACCAGTGACATCTTCATTGCAAATACATTTTTTCACCAACATAAATAGTGACTATACACATGGAATTCACCAGATGGAACATACAGGAAAAAAATTGACTACATTTGTAAAAAAAAATAAATACAATGGAAAACCTCAATATCAGAAGTCAGAACAAGACCAGGTGCTGACTGTGAATCAGCCCATCAACTGCTCATAGGCAGGTTCAAACTGAAACTAAAGAAAATTAGAACAAGTGTACCAGAGCCAAAGTATGACTTTGGATATCACATTTGAATTTGCAGATCTTCTCAAGGAGAAATTTAAAGCATTAGACGCTAATGATTGAAGAAAAGATGATGTGGCATGACATCAATGACAACTTTCATAAGGAAAGCAAAAGCCTATTTAAAAAGACAGGAAAAAAGAAAAGACCAAATTACATGTTAAAAGACACTCTGAAATTTGTCATTAAATATTGAGCAGCTAAAGTAAAAGGAAGACATGACAAAGAACTAAACAAAAGATTTCAAAGGGCAGCTCAAGAAGACAAAATCAAACATTATAATGATGTGTGCAATGAGGTCAAGATAGAAAATGAAAATGGAAGAACATACTCTGTTTTATTCAAGCTTTAAGAATTGAAGATAAAATTCAAGCCTCTATTGGGAACAGTAAAATGTTCTACAGGGAAGATAAGAAATGTTGTAGGAATCATCAAAAGAAGATGATAAGAATATACAGAGTCATTATATCAAAAAGAATTGGTGGATGATCAACCATTTCAAGAGGCTGAATATGATCAGGAACCAATGGTACTGACGGATGAAGGGGAAGCTACCTGGAAAGAGTTGGTGAAACCTAAGGCCCCAGGAATTGATGGAATATCAACTGAGATGTTTCAAAGAACAAGTGCAGCACTAGAGGTGCCAACTTGTTTATGCCATGAGATTTAGAAAACAGCCACCAGGTAAACTAACTAAAAGAGATCCATATTTGTGCCTATATCCAAGAAACAGGATCCAACCAAATGCAGAAATTATTGAATAATATCATTAATATCTCATGTGAGTAAACTTTTGATAAAGGTCAGTTGGTTCCATGCCCTATTATGAATACAACTTGATTTTCTGGCAGTTCCCTGTCTATATACTACTACAGTCACTTTTGAAGGGAGATGGAACAACTCTGCTTGCTGATAGTGAAAAGGATTTGAAACATTTACTTATGAACATCAAGAAAAACACAGACTTCAGTATGAATTGCACCTCAACATTGAGGAAACCAAAAAAATCTTATAAGTGTGTCAGTATGAAATTTCATGATCAAGGGAGAAAAGATTGAGGTTGTCCAAGATTTTGCTTTACTTGGTTCTACATTCAACAACCATGGATACAGCACTCAAGAAATCAAAGATACATTACGTTGGGAAAAGCTATTACAGAAGACCTCACTGAAGTGTTGAAAAGTAAAGATGTCACATTGAAGACAAAAGTGCACCTGACTCATGCCATGGTATTTTCAGTCCCATCATAGTATTTTGAAAGCTGCACAGTGAAAAAGGGAGACGAGAGAGTCATTCTTTTGAATTACGGTTCAAGGAGATGAATATTGAATATGCCAAGACTGCTAAAAGAACCAAGAGATTCATCCTAGGCAAAGCGCAACCAGAGTGCTCCTTGGAATTAAGGATTGCTAGCCTCTGTCTTATACTTTGGACATGTTGTCAGGAGGGACCAACCCTGGATAAGGACATCGTGTTTAGGAGAGTAGCAGGTCAATGATAAAAATGAAAGACCCTCGACTAGAGGGATTGACACAGTGCCTGAAATAATTGGTTTAAACATAAAAATGTGTGTGCATTGCACAGTGTTGGGGAGTGTTTCATTCTGTTGTACTAGGGTCACTATGAGTTGAACCCTAACTGATGGCACCTAACAACATCAACAACAGAACAACCCACAAAGGAACTAAAGTGTAACTAGATATTGGGCCTCATTGGGAGATTTTCTTTTGCAGTAGTATATTTATCTCCTTGTATTACTAGAAAGCAATTAATTTTTAGAAGTATGCAGCTAGAATTCATTCTAAGCTACTGCCCTTAGTCAATACGATCAACCTATTAGCTGGTAGAATGCATTCCATACTAAATTGTAAACAAAGAAAAACAAAAGAAAGAAAATCTGCAAAAACATACTGCCAGAAATGTTAGAAGAATATCTTCTTCTGTGACTTTCCATGAAGTGTCCTTACTTTTGTGTTAAAAATGCTACAAGAGGCTCAGTTTTCATGTGATAGTGTTTTATTGATATTAATGTCCTTCATGTGGGTTAAGTTTTGTAAGACTTAATTCAAAAATCTCATCCACAGTCCTTCTGCAATAACAATAACATCTATGTTACTGAAAACTAAGTCACCATACTAATTTACAGATGCACACAGTAGGAGAAAAGCCAAACAAACAAACAAAACAAAAAAGAATGAAGAAGCAAGATCACAAAGGTTATGATATTGGTCTCACAGGCCTTTTAGCAAGAAAAGTTATGTATCTGAAGAGCTGAATCTGTGAAAAATGACACATACTTAGTATTTGTCCTTCAGGTTAAATGAAAAGGGGGATAAGTGAGAGGCTATAAGGACTTTTTTTTTTTTAATTTTGTTCTGTTTGGTCTATATATGACAAATCCCTGCTCCTCTAATCAGTATTCTATAGATTCTCAAATTTAATTAGCAAGCACACATCTGACACCTGGAAATAAAGATAGAAGTATAATCCTTTCTAGAAATCAGGTATTTCTCACTCAAAGCATTAAAGAAAATACTCTTCAACTAATCCACCAGTCTTCCCTGGTACAGTTTATAGTCCACAAGGGGACAGTGACAGATTAGTCAAATCTTAAAACTCCCAATTTCAGATACCTTGATTGCAATTCAATAGCTAAAAAAAACTAAGTAGAAACTAGTGTTGGTAGTTATGTCATTTCAAATGAGTTGTCAGGTTGTTGACCCCAGAGAGATCTCTTCTCAGCTGTTCTTAGTGGGGTCACAGGACAAATAGCATCAGCATGGCATGGGAAATTGTCATAAATGTAAATTCTTATGTTCCAACACAGACCTGCTGAATAAGAAAGTGATTTTTAATAAACCTCCAGAGGATTCTGATGAATTTTGAAATATGGGGACCATTGGCATATGTTAACAGAGGTTGATAATAAATGACTCATTATGTGAAAGACAACTGATTTTCAAAATAGCCTCAGAAGAAGTTTTTAAGCTAACATGAATAATAAGCAAATTGAGGGCTGCACTGTAGAGATATAGTTAGGAGTACAACTGGCAAAAAAACATCTTCAGAGTATAAACTGAAGAGAGTGATAATACAGCAGTGGAGACCACTTTAGACTACTTGAGAGAGAAGGAAGAAAGAACATAAGATAAAAATGACCACTGACTTTCTTTCATGTTTAAATTTGAGAAATTACCAACCATATATGAACCCCTCAGATGAAGAGACTACTCATGGACTAAAGACATCCACAGTGGATCCTAGAAATCATACTTGAGCTGACACACATTTGAAAGTTTGCTTGTCTGCATCTCAGACTTTGTATGTTACATGGAAGGGTTAGGGAGCCTTAGAAGATGTATTTCCTGTATGTTGAGGTCTTGAAAATTTTTCCAGAAGAAATAAATGCATGGCCCAAGCTTGGCACTGTGTCTCATGCCTGTAATACTAGTGACTTGTAACTCCAGGCAAGGTGCGCACACATGTAATCCCAGCAGCTCGGGAGACAGAGACAGGAGGATCACAGGTTCCAGACCAGAGGTAGTCTGCATAACTTCACGAGACCCTGTCTCAAAAAAGTAAAAAAAAAAAAAAAAAAAAAAAGGTCTGGGCACGCAGCTCAGTGGTCCAGCACTAGCAAAGCATGCAAGCATGAAGCCCTGGGTCAACCCCCAGTACTGAAAAAAAAAAAAAAAAAAACAGTAGTGACTTGTGGGGAGGCAGAAGGATTCGAAGTTTGAGACCAGAGGTAGCTTACTAAATTTAATGAGATCCTGTCTCTCAAAAAATAATAAAAGAAAAAAAAAACAAATGGCTGGCAGTACAGCTCTGTGCTACAACACTTGCAAAGCATGCAGGCATGAAGCCCTGAGTTCAACCCCTCAGTACCAAACAGACAAACAAACAAAAGACAAGAAAGAAAAGAAAAGAAAGAAAGAAGAAAGAAAGAAAGAAAGAGAGAAAGAAAGAAAAAAAGGAAGGAAGGAAGGAAGGAAGGAAGAGATGGAAAGAAAGAAAGAAAGAAAAGAAAAGAAAAGAAAAGAAAAGAAAAGAAAAGAAAAGAAAAGAAAGGAGAAAAGAAATAAATGCATGTCCTTAATTGTAAAACAAGGGCTTTCGAGTGAGGCCCAGCTGGATGAGCACTCTGGTTGCATGTCAGGTGAAAGGCTTTTCAAACTCAGGGCCTTCTCAATTATAGTCATTGCTTATAAGCAAGACACAAAAGATCTTAGTGAGTATGTAAGATGAATTCCCTCTTAATTATACATCTAAACTTTAATCTAGAATAAGTGGGTCCAAAGTACATGTGGTATTTCTGGAAGCATTTGTAAAGCTGAATACATCACTTCAAAAATTATCAGAAAATCATTACTTGAAGAAAACTTGCATAACTCACATAGGTAGTTAATAAATATTATGAAAATAAAATGTGGTTTGGTTTCTTGCATACTTACTCCAATTTGCTTTCCTTTCTATAATTCCTTACTTTTCAGAATACACTGTATTCTTTCTACCAAATGATTAAGTTAATCACAAATTTCTTTTTCCAAAGCCTTTAAAGAACTTTCCTTTCAGCCAAAAGGTCTAACTATTTAAACGTGGAAAATATCATCAAGAAATAAAATAATACAGCTTTCTATAAGAGAAAGTAAGGCAAAATATTCAAAACACTTATTATGAATTAAATACTTTCAAAATCCATTTAATTGGTGGTCTTTGTGTGGCCAATTTTTATAGAGGTGGAAATGAGAGTTCATGCAGTTAAGCCACTTGCCAAAGACAACAGAGCTATCAAGTGCCAAAGTAACAGAGCTCAGGAAAGTAGGCATGAGACAAACACAGATTCTCTTTATATTTCACCAGTGAAGAAAATCAATGGGTATAATTATCTATGTTGTTGTTGTTGTTAGGTGTCATCGAGTCAGTATCCGTCTCATAGCGACCCTCAGAGGGTTTTCAATGGCTGACTCTTTTGGGATTGCCTTGGGAGTGGATTGCCAGGTCCTTCTCCCATTTTTGCGGTGCTGGGAATTGAACTCTGGACCTCAGAGACTGCAGCGCAGCGCTCTACCAACTGAGCTAAATCCCAGCCCATAATTATCTATAGGCAGAAGTATTAGAATACGTATCATTATTATTTTTATTGGGGCTGGGATTTAGCTCAGTTGGTAGAGCGCTGCGCTGCAGTCTCTGAGGTCCTGAGTTCAATTCCCAGCACCGTAAAAATGGGAGAAGGACCTGGCAATCCACTCCCAAGGCAATCCCAAAACAGTCAGCCATTGAAAACCCGGTGAGGGTCGCTATGAATCGGATACCGACTCGACAGCACCAAACAACAACAACAACATTATTTTTATTAATTGTTGTTTTTAATGATCTAAGTCAATGCTGTGCTGGGGTTTAGCTCAGTGGGTAGAATGCTCCTCTGCTTTCAGAGGCCCTAGGTTCTTTCCTCAGCACCATAAAAATCAGAGAAGTACATGGCAGCACATTCCCAAACACAATCCCAAAACAATCAGCCATTAAAAACTCTGTGAGGGTTGCTATGAGTTGGACTCAGGTGCACCTAACAACAACAAGAAGTCAGTGCTGTCAAACAGAAATATAATGTGAGCTAGATGTTGTTGTTGTTGTTTGGTGTTATCAGGTGGGGTCTGACTCATAGTGACCCTATGACCAATAGAATGAACCACTCCTCATTCTGTGCTAGAAACGCAATCATATTTATGTTTAAGCCATGAGCAGCACATGCAGTTGTTATTTGTCCAGTATCACTTGAAATAAAAAAGTGGCATTTTCAAAACATATTTTGCATAACTCACTATTCCCAAAATATTATCATTTTAATATGTAATCAATATAAAATCGTTATTAAGGCATTTTACATATTAAGTTTTTGGAATCAATTTTAAACTTATATCACATCTCAATTTGACCTAACTACCTGAGTTAATGGTTACCATAGTAAGCATCAGAGATCCAAGTGTTTATTGAGCATGTAGTATTTGTACAACATAGTGTTATGTTATATAGTTGATAGATAACAAGAACATTGTCTCTAATAGGTTCCTTTAACAGTCCTGGAAGAAAAATGGCCTTTCATATTTTTTAAGCCCCTCTTTCCCCATCCCCCAACTGTTGTGCACTAATTTTTTTGTGAGGGATTTCCTTCTTACCAGCAAAAGAGATGACTTCTGAACAATTAGTGAGCTCTGATTAATAAAATGAAAAAGAACCCAACAAATTAAAATAAGAAAAAAAATTTAAAAACACCTAGATGATGGATTTCCAATGTCTAACAGCTGAAATGCTGCAAATTTAAGAAAAACTAGCAGGGGAAAAAAATGCCAACTTTGGGACTCAGTTAATGAAGTGTGAAAACTTCCTTAGCAAAGAAAATTGAAGAAGTAATGGTGTTAAAAGAGTTCTTAGAGGCCTGACCAGAGAGATCCCAGCAGTGGTTAATTGCCAGGCTCTACAGGAGACTAAACCAGGCAGCTCAATTGGCTCCTAGAAAGATGAAAATTGTCTATTTTGCCTTCAGAAAGAATGCAAAATTGGCATAAACAAACAAACAAACAGTAATGATCATGAAAGAAAAAACCCTAGCTGGACTTTCCCATGGAAATTGTTTTTCTGTATACAGAATTACTATTTCTGATACAAAAGTCAGGAACTTTATATCTCATAATGAGGTTAAGAATGAGGTCATGTATAAGGAGACTATTACTTATTACTGCCTGTCAATGTATTAGTAATGACTGTGGTCTGATAGCTAACCCATGCTTCATTCCCAGATAGATACACATATTCCTGTAAGAAGGTATCCTCAAGTAATAAATATCTTAATTCAATGGAGATTTATTATCTAATGGGATTATGCACTGTCTTATGTCATGAAGGGTCAAATAAGATGTGGATAAAAAGTCTTAGAAAGAGAAAATTGTGACTGCTTCTTTTGTGATTTCAGGCATAATGATATCCTCAGAGGTTTCACAGGTGAAGTGAAGTATGAGGTAAATCTTGAAGCATGAAGAGAAAATCAAAGACTGGGTGCCATGATGCATGTCTGTAATCCCAGAGACTTGGGAGGATAAGGCAGAAGGATAGTGAGTTTGAGGCCAGAGGCAGCCTGTGCAATTTAGTGAGACTCTGTCTCAAAATAAAGAATAAAAAAGGGGCTGAGAGTGTAGCTCAGTGGTGGAGCATTTCCTTAGCATGTGTGAGGCTCTGAGTTCAATCCCCTGTACTGCAAAAACTAACTTCATAAATTAGATAAAAATTTAAAAAGAAAGAGAAGTATAAAGCATGGGTGGAGTGGGGCAATCTTTGAATTATCTACCCTACATCAAATATCAATAGGATGACTACACACATAGGTTTGCCTTGAACAATCCAAATTACCTCTATCCTAATGGGATAATTGGGAGAAGGACGTGGCAATCCACTCCAGAGACAATCCCAAAACAATCAGCCATTGAAAACCCTATAAGGGTAGCTATGAATCAGATATAACTCAATGGCACCTAACAACAACAACAATGGGATAATCCCTATGCCTTTATTCTCAATACACAATTCCCTACTCTCATTTGACTAGTAGACTTTATGGAAATTCCATTTGCCAATACCAAATGCCTTGTTGAAAGCTAAACTCCTTTTCATGAAATCATAAATTAGGACATAATGATCAATTGCTAACTGATAAATGTCAATAGATAAAATGAACATACAAGGCAAGTTTTTAAAACTATAAACATGGCAGAGGCAGTAACCCAGAAGTGACTAAGTATATGTGCCTGTGCTTGTGTTATATGTGTGTGTATATATATATATATATATATATATATATATATATCTTGTAGTTTTAATTTCCATGAGAGAAAATAAAAGACAGGGTAGTTTAGGGGGATGAGAGTTATTTTGTAAACAATGGTCAAGGAAGGCTTGTCTTAAAAAGTATAATTTAGCAAGAATACTGAAAGATCTGAGTAAGCAAGGTGGGGGGATATCTAAGAAGGAAAGAGAAAACATAAAATACAAAGATGATAGAATTTTAGAATTTTTGGTGACTAGCAAGGTGACAGAGCGATGCAAAAAAGATAGTGAAGAGGAAGGCTGGGTGATTATGGATGAAGTCAAAGACAGAGCAAAGACCTGGTCATCAAGAGACATATGGTAATGCATTGGAAGAAGTTTTGGTAGGAAGAATTTCTTGAGGATTTTAAGAGAATCATTGAACTTGTTGTATGGAAAATAGACTGAAATGGAAAGTGGAATGGGAAAGCTTAGAATGCCCAAGCATTCCTTTATTTAAAGCTTATTCATGTAGAACTTCAGATTAAAAGTATACTTCATTATTTTCTGTGATAGCAACTTATTTCAATATTCTTCACTAGAAAAAATATTTACCTATTCTAGTGGAAATCATTTCCTGTATCATCAGAGGCATAAACTGGCAATAGAACATTCCCTTTTCATATTCTAGAGCCATCAATGTCCTAAACATGAGGTTTTTTATTGCTAACTTATTGTTAGTTTCCATCAAGTCAGTTCTGACTCAGAGACCCCATATACAACAAAGGAAACACTGTGCCATGCCTGCTACAATTGTCTGTGCTTCTGTGCTATTCATAGGTTTTATGATGGCTGGTTTTTTCAGAAGTGGACTTCCAGGTCCTTCTCCCAAGCCCACAGCATTCAGTATTCCCAGGTGGTCTCCTATCAAAGTACTAACCAGGATCAACCCTGCTTAGCTTCTAAGATCTGATGGTATCAGACATCAGGGTGGTACAGCTGTAGACACTATTAAATTAAAGAAATAAAAACGAGTCATTGTCTCTTGTCACCTCCCTCCATTCCCTCTGAGTTACCCTTTCTTCTAATATTTGCTCTTGAGATTACATTACATGTCGCTTCCTAAATATATCTCTATTCTAGGGCAACCCTGTGCACTTATTCTTCATGGACTAGCTCACATTCTAGATCAATCTGTACTTTTGTCACTTTACTATCACAGAGGCATCACCTTTATAACCTGTCAAGAACTGTGAAGTGTCTGTAATATCTGTAAACTAATGACTTGCCCTGGGCGGGGATTTAGCTCAGTTGGTAGAGTGCTGCGCTGCAGTCTCTGAGGACCTGAGTTCAATTCCCAGCACCACAAAAATGGGAGAAGGGCCTGGCAATCCACTCCCAAGGCAATCCTGAAACAGGCAGGCATTGAAAACCTTATGAGGGTCGCTATGAGTCAGATACTGACTCGATGGCACCTAACAACAACAACAACAATGACCTGCCCTACTTCAGTTTCATAGATGCTGGTAGAAAACGTGAGACTCCTGGATCAGATATGAAAGACTTTATTCACAGTGCATCAACAGAAAGGCTAACAGTCATATCAGTTTCTTTTGACTTTTGAGTCACATAAAGATGGTGCTTAGTGGCCTGGGTAGATGCTGTGCACAAGCAGCATTTTAACGAGGATCCTCAGCTTAGGAAAACCCAGTCATTTATAATGGACTCCAAATAAACCTATCTAAACTTTGCTTTGCTGAAACATATTAATATGTTATTAATTTATTATATTGTACAGAAAACAGTCTTCTGTTCTAGAGGAAGACACTCTATCTTCCAAGGTGGTTTACCGTGCAAACATCCTTCAAAAGGTCAACCAGAACAAAGGGCACTCAGAAATTTCACTGTCAAGATATTCAGAAACATGAAAGACCCATTAAAGAGTGCAATCAACGTGCTGGCCAGCACTATAATTTGAATGGTTAAATACTGGTTAATGTCTGAGGGACCTACGCTTTAACAAGTAATTCCTAGTTCTCTAATAGATTACATTGAAATGCATATCAAATTCTGGTAATACTGAACAGCAAAATAGATTGTTGAGTAAAAATGACAAAGCAAAGAGTGTTTCTTCAATGTATTTTGATTCAGAAGATGTAAGTGATCATCATGTCAGCCAAAAACTACCAGGAAGTCTTGTCTTCTTTCAAGAAGTTCATAATAAGAGAGTATCTTACCCATATCCAGGAAACAAAACACCATTCATAATGTTACTCATAAATGGTTGTTATGGCAATTAACTGGTTTATACTTCAATAGCAGGTTTCCCCAAAATGTAAATATTCATATGCATATTTTATTAGAAATTAGGTCCTAGTAAATATTTATTTGCAAGCACTCAAGTATTGGTTTTGTGCCGCTGCTTACCTGCTGCAGTATGCTCCCTTTTATGCAATATTTATAATTGTTATTGCATGATACAAACATTTTCTGGTTTATAATTAAATACTTCATTTCTAGATAATAGTTGTTTTAAAGAAAATGCTCAGTGGCAATAATTTCAAGATTTTAAAAAATTACTGGCATTAATGATACTGGTTTACAAGATGGTTGGTGTAAGTCCTGAGATACTGTCATATCTCAGTTGTAAACAAGCAGTCCAGATAAGTAACTAAATGTCAAATAAGTTTTTAGAATTCTGCTTATGGAACATAACATTTAATAATTTCTAAATATTGACTTATCAAAATGAGAAAAATTTGAAAATATTCTATTTAACATGCCATTCTCCAAAACTTGTCACTAATTAAAGTTATTTCCCTTACACCTCAGGCACATCCCATAAACTCTTAAAAGCGACAAACTAAGCCGGGTGCCGTGGCACACACCTGTAATCCAAGCAGCTCAGGAGGCGGAGGCAGGAGGATTGCAAGTTCGAGACAAGAGGCATTCTGTGTAACTTAGTGAGACCCTGTCTCAAAAAGTGAAAATAAATGGGATGGGGGTGCAACTCAGTGTTCCAGCACTTGCAAAGCATGCAAGCATGAGGCCCTCAGTTCAAACCCCAGTACCGCCAAAAAAAAAAAAAAAAAAAAGTGACAAACTAGTATGTACCTCAAGAGATTAAGGGCAATGAAACAATTTGTGGCTATTTTACTGTACTGCACACATTTGTTACATGTTATGTATGTTAAATATATGTATTATCTCACTTAATAGTTTAAAGAAAAATGAAAAATTATATCTTGTTTGTGATAAAAAAAAAACATTTTTTTTCTCCAGAAAATTTAGCTAGTTGGTTTTAGAGTTTGGCTGTACATCTTTGCGAACTTGAACTTGACTAAATGACCATGCTCTAACTTACAAAGTAAGAATGTAGAACTTACATTTCACAGGATTTATTGGCTAATATCTTATTTTCAAATGCTTGCATTTCTCTTTTCTATTATAGGAAAAAGTATATATCCACATTTGCATGAAGACATTAAAATAAAGAGAGAAAATGTTGTTTTCCTTTCATCTTCTTCAGAACACAGCATGGCACTTCAGATTAAGGGCTACCATCTCCTCTTGAAGTTAATTGAATACTCTGCTTTTGGTTCTCATATATGTCAATTAAAAACAATTACCATTAATAGAGATTATAAAGAGTTACCTACCTTAGGACAGTTCCTATGTAAAAATGCTCTTACATTTAATTCCACACTGATGAAATATAAGGAAGTTTGTGTAATTGAGATCTATTATATATCCAAGTCCAAAACCATCCTGGATGGTTGGAAGAGTTGGAGGATGTGTGTTTCCATTACAATGCAGTAGGAATCACTAGTTTTGTGCCAAGAAAAACCTTATCTGTGATCAATGAAAGCACATCCACACAGCCTTTGTCACTATGAAGGCATGTGAACATAATGATATTGATAGAACCACATCAGCTGAAGGAAGTCAATATAATGTCCCACTCTTCTTTTAACACAAGAATAGAAATAAGCAACAGAATTGTTAAAATTTTTCACCCAAAAAGAGAAATATAATCTCTCCTATTGAAACTCAGTGCATGGATTTAGCCCAGTTGGTAGAGTATTGCGCTGCAGTCTCTGAGGTCCCGAGTTCAATTCCCAGCACCACAAAAATGGGAGAAGGGCCTGGCAATCCACTCCCAAGGCAATCCTGCAACAGTCAGCCATTGAAAACCCTATGAGGGTCACTATGAGTCAAATACCTACTCGATGGCACCTAACAACAACAACATCCAAACTCAAGGAGTTCTTTAAATTGGGACCCTTCATATCACATTCAGTGAATTGCAAGAGCTGAAATAGGTGATATAACATTCCCTTTCCTAGTTATTTCTTGTTAGTAGATAAGGAGAATATACAATATGTGTAGAAGATCAAGATCAAAATCTGTTTTTCTCCCATGATGACAGACAGAAGAGGGAGATTGAAAGACAGTACACTTTTCCATCAACAGCCTGAGTAAGTTAAGCTCCACAGACTGGATACTCAGTATGAGTCTGTAATGAGGGCAGTGGTGGCATTCAGATCTTCAATGTTGTAAGAATTATACTCTTCATTTCACAACATATTATTGTCTCCAGTCCATGCAAGTGTTCTTTATTGTTCTATTGGATTTTCCCACTCTGGTTTCTAATCCCTATTCTCATCTCCTTCTGTACCTATAATAACCCATTTGACTGCTTGGTATTTGCTTAAATATGCATATATCCTTATAAAGTATGTACATTGCTTTGTTTAATGTTATTACTAAATTACTCCTTTTACTTATCACTAGATATGTAATCATGTTACTGTATGCACATTCAGAGTGTCCCTCCGTTGGTTCTAACTACTACACAGGATGCACTGGTCTCTATTTATTGCTCTTCAAATGAAGCACACCCTGTTTTCCCCCAACTCTCCATTACTATTAACATAACCAGAATAAATATCTCTGTTTATGTCCCTTACAATCTGTAAATTAACTGGTTTTCATATCCAGGAGTACTATCTATAATGACATAGATGATATGCACTTCTAACTCTATTAAAATTTCTAAGTCTTTAAACAATTTACTTTTAAAAATGTAATTTGTACTAGCTCATACATCCACAAGCTTGGCATGAGAATTCTCTCACCTAAAGTTCTTGTCAACAATTGTTATTATGTATTTTCTAATTTTTAGCATTCAAATGAATATGCATCCTATCTCATTTCAGTTGGAATTTCTCAAGTTTGAAACTGAGTTTTAGCATTCCCATGTACTTGTTATCTATATGAGTTTCCCTATGCATGAACTGACTAATGGAAGCCTAATTCTTTCTTCTCATTGAGCTGTATTTTTATTAGTAATTTTAATGTACAATTTAATGGGTCTTGTTATGACATTTCAATACATGCCTTTCATTTTATATTGCTCATGTTCACTTTCCCCTTACCGTCTTGTGATGCCATCCCCCAACTCTTCATTCCTCACTAATGTTCTTTCTACTTGTGTATTGTTTTTGTGAGTGTATCTGTCTATATATATAAACACTGATTTTGCCATAAGGGTAACATACAGGATTTTTTTTTCTTTTTTTCCATTATACTTTCTTCCTCTCTCCACTCCCTTTTCATTAGTCAGTTATGTTTCCCTACTTAGGTCCCATCTGCTTTCATGATCTATATGTTTTAATATTGAATATATATGGGAGTCTAACATCCCCATATGAGAGAAAATGTAATGTTTATCTTTCTGTATCTGGCTTAATTTGCTTAAAATGATGATCTCTAATCCCATCCATTCTCCAGGAAATGCCATAATTTTGTCCACCTGACAAATAAAACTGAATAAAACTCCATGGTATATATATAGTCACAATTTCCTTATCTACTCACCTGTTGATGGACACCTAGGTTGATTGCATATCTTGGCTACTGAGAATAATTCTGCTTAACTTTTGGTCATTTTTCCATTGAGTATCCTCCCTTCTCCTATTCTGTTTTCTTTTTGAAGGATTTTATTGTACCATGAGTATAGAAGACTTTTTCTGGTATTAATCAATACAAATGTCTTTTTTAGACAGTCATCTGTCTAACTTTGCTGATGCAATGACCTGAAAGCTTACATCTTAATAAGAAGTTGATCTTTTTACCATATGATTTGATTTTTGGATCTTTTTAAAACTTATTTCCCCACTCCTAAATTATAAAAATATTCTCATAAATTTTGTTCCATTGGCCTTTTACGTTTACATTTAAAGTTCTTATGTAAGATATAAAGATCTCACTTGATTTTGTTCCTATTAGAGCCAGTTTTCGTGAACATAGCTTACTTTTTGCACTACTAGTTTAATCAACTGGTTTTCTGCATTTAAGTAGTTCTTTGGGGCATCACAGTCCTGCTCTACTTTTCTCTTTTTCTGTTCCTGCACCAGTTCCACCTGTGTTATTAACATAGATTTCAAGTATTTTGTTTCAATCTGGTTAGGCAATTCTTCATGTTTTACTTTTCTTTCTTTTTTTAAAAAAATGATGTATCTGTTATTCCTCTGCATAAACTTTAGAATATGGTTTTCCAAAATTATCTAGTTCTGAAATTATGTGGTTGGAAAGTTTATTGGAATTGGGTTATAATTTTGAGTGATTGTAGTAATTTCTATATTATTGGATCCATCAATGATAATGGTATATTTCTCCAATTATTTTGATTTTATGTGTTTGGACATTGGAAATACTATTCTAAATACTGTCTTGTTTTTATTGTATTTACTTGTAATTTACCACTTGTATACAGGAATACTATAACTAAATTTCATTAAATTCTACATTAGGATGAACCATCTGTCTTCTCTAAGATACAATAAAGTCTATGCCACCACAGAGTATATAATTCTCAGAAAACATTTTAATGTATTCATATTATGATATTTACTATCTCTGCTTTTCATTTGTTAAAGAAGTTTTAAAGTGGGAAAATTATTGGGAACAGCAAAGTAATTTGCTAGAGGAAAGCTGTGCAAGGGAGCTTGACCTTTAGAAGTTGCTCTCAAAATTAAGAAAGAAAGACAGGAAGGAGGGAGAAAAGTAGTCATACAAGGAGGAAGGAAAAAAGAGGGAATGAAAGAAGGAAGAAAGGATGGAAGCAAAGAAGGAAGAAGATGTTAAAGAAAAAGAACTGTAAGATTACAAAGTATCTTTCTGTTAGTCAAATTATAATGGAAATTAACAATTTTCTTCACATATATATCTCCAAATGGAAGAACAAAATGGAAATGGCCTGGAAGGAATTGGCAAAACACAAGCCTCCAGGAATTGATGCAATACCAACAGAGATGCTTCAACAAACAGATGCAGCACTGTAGGTGCTAAATTGTTTATGCCAAGAAATTTGGATAATAGCTACCTGGCCAACTGACTAGAAGAGATCCATATTTGTGCCTATTCCCAAGAAAGGGGTCCAACCAAATGTGGAAACTATTGAGCAATATCATTAATATTACATGAAAGCAAAACTTTGCTAAAGATCTTGCAAAAGTGACTGCAGCAGTACATAGACAGGGAACTGCCAGAAAATGAAGCCAGATTCAGAAGAGTGTGTGGAACCAGGGACATCATTGCTGATGTCAGATGGATTTTAGGCAAAAGCAGAGAATACCAGAAAGATGTCTATGTTTTATTAACTATGCAAAGACATTTGACTGTGTGGATGATAACAAATTATGGGAAAAATTGCAAGGAATAGGAAGAGCAGAGCACTTAATTGTTCTCCCAAGGAATCTATACAAGGACCAGGAGGCAGTCCTTTGAACAGAAAAAGGAAATGCTGCTTAGTTTAAAGTTGAGAAAGGTGTGCATCAGGGCTATATCCTTTCACTGTACATCTTCAATCTCTATGCTGAGCAAATAATCTGAGAAGCTGGGCTTTATGAAAAAGAACATGACATCATGATTAGAGGAAAACTCATCAACAACCTGTTATGCAGATGACACAACTCTTCTTGTTGAAATTGAAGAGCATTTGAAATATTTACTGATGAAGATCAAACACAGCCTTCAGTATTGACTGCACTTCAACATCAACAAAAGTCCTTGCAACTGAGTCAGTGTACAATTTCATGATCAGTGGAGAAAAGACAGGTTGTCCAAGATTTTGTTTTACTTCTTTCTATAATAAACACCCATGGAAGCAATAGTCAAGAATTAATAATGCAGTGGGAAAAGCTGTTGCAAAAGACCTCTTTAAAGTGTTGAAAAGATGTTAAATTAAAGATGAAGATGCCCTTTGATTCATGCCATGGTATTTTTCAGTTGCATTATATGGTTGTAAAAGCTGGACATTGAACAAGGGAGACAGGAGAAGAATTGATGCTTTTGAATTATGGTGCTGGAGATGAATATTGAATATACCATGGACTGCCAAAAGAACCAATAGATTTGTCCTAGACAAAGGCAAGCAGAGTGCTCCTTGGAATCCAGGATGGCTGGACTGCATCTCACATAGTTTGGACATGTCAGGAGGGACCAATCCCTGGGGAAGTATATCATGTTTGGCAGAGTGTCAGGTTAATGAAAAAATAGAACAGCCTCAACTAGATGGGTTGACACAGTGTCTGCAATGATGGGCTTAAACATAAAAAAAATGTGCCTGGCACAGGGTGAGGGCATGTTTTGTTCTGTTGTACATAGGGACACCATAAGTTTGACACAACACAATGGCACCTAACAACAATATATCTGCAAAAGTTTTCTAGTATTTTATACATTAGTTTTATAAAAGTCAGAGATAAAGGTGGTCTTTGTTTTTGCTGTTTGTTGGTTGTTTTTTTTTTCTGAAGCCTATCAATCACCTACAGGAAAGTATTATCAAAGTTCAATTTATTTGGGGACAGAACTGCTCATGGTTGCTGTTCCCTTTTGGTTTATCTCTGTTTGGAAAGTGCCTTTTTCACTCTATGACTACTGGCTAATCATAGACACAAAACAAGGCTTCAGGTTTCTTTCATGTTGAAACCACAAATGCTGAATAATTATCTTCTTTTTTATCTTTTCCACATGCTTTTCATGTGCTCTATCCCTGGGCTGCACCCCAAGCTCAATTTTTATGTTTTTGGAGACAGGGTCTTGCTAAGTTACACAGGCTGAAGTTGACCTGTGTTTCTCCTTCCTCACCCTCCTGTGTTGCTGGGATTAGAAGCATGTGCTTGAACCACATCTGGTTGAATAGATATTATATTAAGAAACTCATTCTTGATTACATATTTTCCTTAAATGTGACTAGTCCTTTTAATTCTTAAAGTTAGCAACAAGTTTATATTTTTCAGACTGTGAAATGGTATGTGTTTCGGAGATCTTCTTTGGTACTTGCTTTAAGTCACCCAAACTGACACCTTCCCACATCAAAACAAGTTTCTTAGCATCTTGTAGAGATCTCTGCCAAATGTGCTTTTTTGTAGGACTGTCAGACTATGTCATAAGGATAGAAACTATTTATTAATTTATTCCATGAACATTTATTGAGTGCCTACCAGGTGGCTGGCGCTGCTCTTAGTACTGCCAATGCAACTGCTAATGGATTAAAAATGAATCTGCCTCCTTTGTTCCCTTGGGATCCTCATACATCTTTAAACCAGAACAAATAGACATCTGCAATATGGTGAGAAATTATTTGCAGAGAAAACACAAGTCTAATTTGAAATAAACAACAGTATTTATATCATTCCGTATCACCACAATAGTTATGTCTGTCTGTGTCATTGGGTGCCAAGGATTTCTCCCATTGATGCTTTATTTTTCCCACAGAAATCCACTTTCCCTATCCATGGACCCAACCAATCTGTGCCCCCGGCCACCTACTCCCTTCTGTCTAATCTCAGCTAATGGAATAGAATCAGCTAGGAAAAATCATAATTTCCTCAGTCATTAACTGATGGGATAAATGTACTCTACCTGAATATAGATGATCAAATCCAACAGTCCAGATACAGTTACTGACATGGAAACTTACTGGAACCTAAAGTCTGATGATAAATTGATGCTTCTTCTTATACTAATAGTTGTTTGTTGTTAGGTGCTGTCGAGTTGGTATTTGACTCATAGCGACCCTCATAGGGTTTTCGATGGCTGACTGTTTCGGGATTGCCTTGGGAGTGGATTGCCAGGTCCTTCTCCCATTGTTGTGGTATTCTTTATATTTTTCAATGACCTAAAGCAAGGAAAATACAAAAGTCTTAAATTTTTGTATAAAGCAACCTCAGCAGTATATAGATAGGGAATTACTGGAAAATCAAGCAGGATTCAGAAGAGAGTGGGGAACCAGGGACATCATTGCTGATGTCAGATGGATATTAGGTAAAAGCAAAGAATATCAGAAAGATGTCTATCTTTGCTTTATTGACTATGCAAAGGCATTTGACTGTGTGGATCATAATAAATTATGGATAACACTTTGGAAAATGGGAGTACCAGAGCACCTATTTGTACTCATGAGAAATCTGTACGTGAACCAGGAGGCAGCTGTTTAAATAGAACAAGGAAACACTGCCTGGTTTAAAGTTGAGAAAGATGCACATCAGGGCTGTATACTTTGACCATACCTCTTCAATTTATATCCTGACCAAATAATCTGAGAAGCTGGACTTTATGAAGAAGAATAAGGCATCAGGACTGAAGGAAGACTCATTAACATCTGCATTATGCAGATGACACAACTCTGCTTGCGGAAAGTGAAGAGAATTTAAAACATACACTGAGGAAGATCAAAGATCATAGCCTTCAATATGGGTTGCAACTAAATATCAGCAAAACAAAAATCCTTATGACTGGGTCAGTATGCAACTTCACAATAAATGGAGAAAAGATTGATGTTGTCCAAGATTTTACTTTGCGTGGCTTTTTAATCAACACCCATGGAAGCAGCAGTCAGGAAATCAAAAGACGCATTGCTCTAGGAAAAGCTGTGGCAAAAGATCTCTTTAGAGTTTTGAAAAGTAAAGATGTCACATTGAAGATGAAAGTGTGCCTG
>VMDO01020944.1:0-36372 GCA_007922755.1 Pedetes capensis
ATGCCGCGTTCTTCCTCATAAAGTCCAGCTTCTCGGATTATTTGCTCAGCGTATAAATTGAAGAGATAGGGTGAAAGTATACAGCCCTGACGCACACCTTTCTCAACTTTAAACCACTCAGTGTTTCCTTGTTCTATTCGAACAACTGCCTCCTGGTTCATGTACAGATTTCTCATGAGCACAATTAGGTGTTCTGGTACTGATCAAGAATATAATTATAAAAAAGAGATATTGTTATAATGAAATTTCATCTCTAAACTTGTTTTGAAGGAAAAGGCAAAATAAAGTATTTTTACTTTTAAAGGAAAGTACTGCATTTTAATATAAAGTTATCTGATACTAAAATAACAATGTCCTATTCATTTTTTCCCCTGTGATATAAAGAAAAACAAGCTTAAGGCAATAAATGGCCTAGGGGGCCTTCCATGACCTGCAAGGCTTTTTGCTTGTGGGTTATTTCCAGTTCCATTTCATTACAGAGGACTTCCTCCCCACCAATCCCCAAATACTGAGGCTGATGATCCCCTCAAATCCAGCCCCAAATGAAAATTAGAGAGAAAAAAAACATTTTCTCTCTGACCATATCATATCTGAATAGATTTGGACCAAGGGAGGTCCTGATAGTTACATGGTAAATCAAAATACCTTATCAACTAAATATGTATCAGCAGATTATTCCTATCCCTTTACCTTCCTGCTCTATTTCTTTATAATTTCTGTTTTTCCTATTTCCTTTCCTTTTTCATTTCCTCCCTCCCTCCCTTTCTTCATTCCTTTCACTTTTCTTTCCCTTTTTTGTCTTACCTTGTCTTTCCCTTCCTCCTGTCCTCCCATCCTCCCTCCCTCCCTCCCTCCCTCCCTCTCCTTTTTCTTCTTTCCTTCCTTTTCTCCTTCCTTCCCTTCTTTTTTGATTCATTTCTTTACATATACAGGGAGGGAGCTTTTCTAAAGTCTCAATAGAATAAAATTTGATCTCAAGAAGGGACTATCTGGAGTTAATAACAGCTAATACTATGTGCTTATTATTTTTCAGGTACCATTTTGAATGTTGGGTATTTGTTAATTTATTCAATCCCTGCAATACTTCTATGAGGTAGGTAATAATATTACTTCCATTTCACACGAGGAAACATTGCACAGAAAAACTAAGTTGCTATACTACAATCACACACCTATTGTCTGTAAGAACTAACACTGACAGAATTCCTTGTTCCCATATTAATACTGCAAGAAAGCATAATTCCCAACTCTTATTGTAAAAAGTGTCAAGACACTTTTGTTGTCAAGTGTCAAGTGTCAAGTGTCAAGACAATTTTGTTTATAGACTATGATCCATTTAAACTAGCTTATTTAGAGACTAATGGCAGGCTCTTCAATATGTGGCTCAAGACCTTCGCCTCATCTTCTTGACAAATGTAAAGCTACTGTATCATAAATTCTGCCCAGTCCCAAACAGTTCCCTGCCATGCAAGAGCTACCTGGAAACCACCCAGTATTTCCCCTAAAACCCATAAATATCACCTCCTGAACTTCACCTTTTCAGCTACTACTACAATTGTGTTAAAAGATGCTGTTCTCCCTCACTGTAATAACTTTATAAACAGCTTTGCTTGACCAACAGAGTTTTCTCAGAAATCTTTTGGGAAGTAGTGGCAGGAAACATCTAATACTAAGATTCAGAACACTATTTTTTATTAAAGTAGACATGTCTCCCCTTGTTCTCTTTAAATCAAAGAGATCAATATAGGAGCACATAGAAACTACCAAACACCGGTAATTATTGAATGATTTTTGCACATTTTCTTAAAATAACAAAGTTTTATAAACTAAAAATTAAAGGCCTGCAGCCATACCATTGTGATGTCCAATCCTGTCAGATCTTGGAAGCTAAGCAGGGTCAGGCCTGTTTAGTACTTGGATGGGAGACCGACTGGGAACACCAGGTCATATAGGCTTGGGAGAAGGACCTGGAAACCCCCTCCCAAAAAACCATCAGCACTGAAAACCCTCTGAATAGCAGAGAAGCTCGACAATAGTGTTTCATCAGTTGTACATAGGGTCTCTATGAGTAGGACACTGACTCAACAGCACCTAACAACAACAAAAATTTAAGTATTTATACTATGTGATTTTTAAATTATTCATCTTTATAAATTTTTTCTACAGACTTAAAGGAATCTCTTTGTGGTCCCCCTAATCCACATTCAATTGTGAAATTTAATAGGTGGCATTAATTTTTCAAAAATACCGTTCTCCCTATATTATATACATCTTCAGTATAAGAAAATACTTTTATTCTGAAATGTTAATCCACCAGAACACCAAAAAGAATAAGATATTCAAGTAAGCTATGTAAACAAGAAACAAAAACTTTAAAAAAAATACCGAAATCCTCCTATTTCAGAATATGACAGCTGGGGAGGGGGTATTTTGCTAATGACGGAAGCATTATATGGTAAATACTGGTAGTTCAAATATCAATACACAAAGCACAAGGAGGGCTTCTCTCTTTGGCTGTAAATATATTCATCTGAGTAAAACAATCATCTGTGTCTAGTCATGCATGCTCTCTGTTCCTGTGGCTGTCACTGCTGTCAATCTGAAGCTGAGAGGTAATGGCCTCATGATTCAAGGAAACTGCTGAAGTGTGTACTCAGGCTTCGGTTTGAGAGATGGGTTCATTTATCATCATAATAAGCTATTACCATTGATAGGTCACAACTCATTGACGAGACAGTCAGTCTAATTGGCTCAATTCTGCTAGCTTTTGATGTGCCTCACGGAGATAAGCACTCTTTTGCAGGTAATTTTCAATCACCCACAAACTATCTGTTTAATAATTCATTCCATTTCAGATTGTGGTCCTATCATATAGCTTCTTTTTCAATGTGGCTAATGTTAAATTTTGGCTGCTTGGAATCTCAGACCTAGGTAATAGAGGGAAGGAAAGCTTTAGAAGAAGGAAGGTAAGAAAGCACCTGCTTTGATTCAGCTGCTACTACTGTTAAGTGATAAGATGTCAGGAATACAAATGGGAGCTTTCTGCTTTCCCAACAGGTCCTACTGAAAATAATGGAATTTTCTGAAGAAATCTCAAAACATACAATTGCTATTCAAATCCCTTTGATTAATTAAGCACGTTGACCACTTTTTAGTATATTGGACAGGGCATTTAATACTTACTAATGGATTACATTAAAACAATGATACTTTACAACAAAATATAGAATAAAGAAGTAAAGTTTGTAACAGACTAAATTATAAATAAAAATAAAGGCTGTTTTACTTAAAATATTTTACAAATTTGACAATATTTTGTTCTTGAGTGGAGAAAGAAAACAGAGTCAATGACACAAATTCATTTCAATTCAAATTCTAGATGTGAGCCTAATAGTAAAGCCAGATAATAATCACTATATGTATTGTTTTCCTCCAGTTTAAAAGACAAATGGCAGTTAAATATATAGACATTGTTTCACTTTTAGATTTAAAGATTCACTCTTGATCATTCCACATTATTATACAAAGAATTTCTTTTCTAACTTGTTATTTTATAGTGTTCGAAGCATTTACCAAAATTCATTTGACCAAACTCTCACTGATATACGTTCTTGTGGCTGTCACATTTCTGAAATGAATAACTTTGCATATGTGTCACTTCACACATGTCTATATATACTTGTAGGCTAAATTCCCAGAAGAGAAATGTACAAAAATATGTGCATTTGTAACTTGGGTGGAGATTTCTAAGTTGGTTTTCTTGGAGTACATCAATGTAGAACCCAACTACAAATTAATGAGGATCTTTTTGTTTTTTAACTGTCAGTAATAGAGCATGCTATCAACTTTCTTCCCTTTCCTATATGGTAGATAACAAATGATTTCTCAGTGCAGTTATCATATTATGTTACAGATTGAACATTTTTCATATTCTTTAGAACAATTTTTATTTCTTTTTCTATGTACTGTTCTTTCATATATGTTGCTCATTTTTCTATTTGACTGTTGGCCTTTCTCTTATCAATTTCTTTGATATCTTTTATGTTATTGTATTTGTGGTACTAGAGGGTTGAACCTAGGGCCTCACAGATGCTTTGTAAGTGCACTGCCAGTGAGCTGCACCTATTTTTTACGTTTTTTCCAGCAGTGTATCACTAAATTATGCATGCTGCCTCTGGCCACGAACCTGTGATCCTCCTGCCGTGGCCTCCCAAGTTGCTGGGAATGCAAGGGTATACCACTGTACCCAGCTGAGATCTGGCATTTGAATCAGGTTTGTAAAAGGCACATAGAACAAAACATTAATCAATGCAACCACAAATATAACAGAATGAGGTCATCTTCTTACATGAATATTAGCTTTCAGTCAATTCTGAAATTGACTAATTGACTAATTCTGAAAAGGAAGTGCTAGTCTGAAATCAAGTGGTCAACATGGCTCTTGTAAGGAATGGATCTGTTCTAGACATCTCACCTTGGCTTGTATATAGCTGTCTTCCCCTTGTGTTTTCACATTGTCTTCCCCCCATACCTATCTGTAGCCCATCTGTCCTTCCTACATGGTTCTTTTTTCACTACCAACCCCAAAAATATAAACAAGAGAGCCAGTATATAAAGAACACTATGCTGCATTAGTTTCAGAAATGGCATAAGATTGCCCCTCTAAACCACAACAATTGATATCTGCTTTAAGTGGCAGAGGGCAGTTTATGGAGGATTTGTCCCACATGGAATAGGGTTAGTGTGTTTGAACCCACAGTCTATTGGTTCTAGTAAGTTCCTCACTGTGCTGTGCATGGAACATGAGTGTAAAATGCTATTGAAAAGAATACAGAAAAAAAATGTAGTTTTCTTTTGATGTTGATTGAAACATTTTCAAATTGATGCTAGTTTTATTTTCTTTAGTTTTGAGTTAAGGAGTGGCAGATGACAAAAGATACCCTTTTTAATGCTCTTGTCATGTTGCAGCCTTACTTTTTCCAACTTTAGAGAGAAATGCTTATACAAGGATTACTTGAACTTCTAGTTTGATTTTCTTTCAGTTTTTCAGTAATCATTGTGTTTGGCCCTAGAGCTGAAGAGATGAGAGGCCGAAGTCCTGTACTAGCTAGCACCAGAGGAAACTTTTTGATTATTTACCTTTTTTGATACTGTTAATTTCTTTTAATAGGGACAAATTTCCCTCTCTGGTATGATTTTTTCTTTTGCCTGTTTTTTCCCTTCAAAGTTTAAAGTACCTTTGTATTGTATTTTGGCTTGAGTAGAGTATTAGTCTACTGGGGCTGCTATAACAAAATATCGTAGATTGGGTGACTTATAAACAAAAGAAACTTATCATTCATAATTTTGGAGGCCAGTAGGTCCACAATCCAGGAATCAGCAGGTGCGATGTCTGATCAAAGCTTGTTCTCTGTTTCCAAGATGGTGCCTTCTTGCTGTATCCTCATGTGGCCAAAGAGACAAAGCAGCTGCTTTCAACTTCTTTTAGAAAGGCACTGATCCTATTCAGAATGGAATGGCTTACTCATATCCAAAAAGGCCCTCCTGTCAATACTATCACATTAGGTGCTAGGTTCTCACATATGAATGTTGGAGGGACACTAAAATTCAGCTCATAGTGCAAAGGTCCTGTTAGAAATCTGCTATGTTTCTTATCTTTGTTCCTCTGTACATATTGTATAATTTTCTTTCTCCTCTGGTTGTTTTCTCTTTGTCTATTGTTTTTATAATTTGATTCTTATATATGTAGGCAGGACTGGGGATTAGCTCAATTGGTAGAGTGCTGTTCTGCATTCTCTGAGGCTCTGGCTTCAACCCCCAGCACCATATAAAGAGGAGAAGGACGTGGCAACCCACTTTTGATACAATATCCCCCAAAAATGTGCCATTGAAAATCTTATGAATAATAGAGGAATACTGACATAGTGCCTGGCATGGCACAGTATCAGGGAATGTTTTTTCTGTTATACATAAGGTGGCTATGAGTTGGACCTGACTCAAAGGTACCTCACAACAACAACAACAATAACATATGTATTAGCATTATTTTCTTGTCGATTCCATTGATTGATTTCCCATTTGGTTATAGTTCATGTGTTCTGTTTGTTTATGTGTCTGGTAAAATTTAATTTGATGCCGACATAAATTTTATCCTGTTGACTTTGGAATTTTGTTGTACTTAAGTAATACTGGACTTTTTTCTGACATGCAGTTAATTTATTTAGAAAAAATGGATTCTTTTCAGTCTTACTTTAAAGATATTTAACATGAACCAAGAGTAACCTGTGGTCTGGGGCTAATTTAGTCCCACCACTAAGACATCTGAACGCTTTACCTGATGCGTTCTGTTATAAGGGCATTCCATTTTGGACCATGGAAGATGAACCATGTCCAGATAATCATGTTAGCTCTGAGAGTTATTTCTATTATGTTTTGGTGGTCTTTCCACATGTTTTAAGTAGTTTTCTCTCATACATTTGCAACTCAATACTCTGATCTCTCTTTGCAGATATTTGTAGCTCTCACGATCCCTCTTTCCTCATATTCTGCCTTGTAATTCTAGCATCCTTGATCTTCATGAACACCTATTTTTGTCTTTCAACTTGGCAAGATCATGCTCTATTTAGGTTTTTCCTAAATGTACTTCACCCTGGGAACTACCCTAGGCAATAATGTGGAGCAACTGTAAACTAGGCCTTTCTTTCTTTTTACTTTAAGATCTCCTCCTTAGTTATCCATTGTCTTCTATCTACAAACCATTGATTCACAGCTTTTGTCTCAAATTTTCTTGGTACTTAAGGGAGGTGAATGTAGAGCTTATAATTCAATTCTTGGCAGAAGCAGAAATCCTAATACACTATCTTTATGTTGTTAGGTGCCTTTGAATCAGGTCCAACTCATAGGGACCCTATGCACAATGGAACGAAACACTCCCCAACACTGTGCCATGCCCAGCACTATGTCAGTATTCCTCTGCTATTCATAAGGTTTTCAATGGCTGACTCTTTCAGGATTGCTTCAGGGGTGGATTGTCACATCCTTCTCCCATTTTCATGGTGCTGAGGATTGAACCCAACACCAAAGACAGTGAAGCGCAGCACTCTACCAATTGAGCTAAACCCCAGCCCCTCTGTTATCTAAGTGTTTATTTTCACACCAAGAGTGCTTGTTAATGTTTTGTTTAGGGTGTTTATATCTATTTTTTTGAGTGACTTTGGATGAGGATTTCCTTTGTCATACCTCTCTTTAAGGTTTTTATATCAAAGAGTAAATCACATAAGATCAGTTGAATAGAGCCCCATTAGTTTGTTTTCTGGAAGGCTTGTATAAGATTAAAAATAGTAACTGAGCACTGGGGAGGCTGAAGCAAAAGGAGCTCAGGTTTGAGGCCAGAGGTGGCCCGTACAACTTAGCGAAACATTCTGAAAAAAAAAAAAAAAGAAAGTGTGTTGGGAGGTGGCTAGAAATACAGCTCAATGCTAGAGTATTTCCTTAGCATGCACAAGGTACTGGATTAAACCACTACAAAAAAAAAGATTTAAAAATAATACAGTCTGTTATTGCCTTATTTTATCAATTCTAAAAATGTACTCATTTTTCTAAGTTTTTCTAGTTATTCAAATTTATTATGTAAAGGTTTTCATGATTCTCCCTTACTTATATTCTGATATTCCCTTACTTATTTTCAGATATTCCCTTACATGTTCACTATTTAAGTACTTTTAATTATGCCCATCTTTATATTTCTAAAATTGTTTACATGTACTTTTGCCTGAGTTTTGTAATGGTTCTAAAATAAGTTTGTGGCAGTGTGTCCTCTCTGTGTTGATATTTCTTTTCATCTTTTTCATTTATATAAAAATAAATTTGTCTTTATTGTTTCTTTCCTCATGCTTTCTTTTGAATAATTTGCACTTTATTCCAAAGTTAAATGACTAATGAGAACTAATAAATATAATCATCTGAAAAGATGTGCTTAATTGGAAAAGTTTAAACATATCTGGATTCCAGTTGTGGCTTTATTTCTTCCTGGTTGGCATATCTTGATTTAATTAACTGATGGCTTTTAACATGTATCTTAATAGAGATGAAAGCAGAGTTTTACAAGTAAGCTGAATATCATAGGTAGGTGATTGTGCTTGGTGCAGAATTTGTATAATTATTGCCTCCTTTACTGTGGCAGTAAATTCTTACCAATGTACCTCTAGACTATATTAGTTTTCTTGCCAACCATATTGCAAACCAATTCATACTGAAATCACTCCTAAGTAAGTTCCTTTATTTTCCCTACTAAGTTGTTAAATTGAATGTTCTCCTGTTATTGTTGTTGTCAGGTGCCATCAAGTTGGGTCCAACTCACAGCGACCTTGTGTACAACAGACAAAACACTTTCCGATGCTGTGTCATGTCTGGCACTAAGTCAGTGCTTCTCTCCTATTCGTAAGGTTTTCAATGGCTAATTGTTTATTGCAAGTGGGTTGTCAGGTTCTTCTCCCAAGCCTACAGCACCTGGTGTTCCTAGGCCGTCTCCCATCCAACCCTGCTTAGCTTCCTAGATATGAGGAGATCTGATGCCAGGATGGCATGGCTACAGACGAATGTACCCCTCCTTGGATTTATTCTGGTGATCACTTATAAAAACTGATCTTTGTGTCCATTACATTTCATTATAAAACAGTGAAAACAAAAAATGCACATGAAAATTGGAATGCTCTATTATATAATTTATAATATGAGAATTAGTGCTTTATAAATTTAATTAGCATTATCACAAGGATATATAAGTCTGAGAGACTTCTCTGGGTGACCTTGATTCTACTTAGGTGGGCTAATTTTCCATAGCAGATGCTATAATAACAATAGCTAATAAATGATTCCTTTGATTCTTTTGCATTTTAACATTTGTTTTCTCATTTACTCTTAATAATTTATTTGTTTTATTCTAGGCAGGAAATCTTTTGCTTGGTCCTCTTTTGTTTCCAAATCATTCTTGATATAATTTGATTTATGAAATAAACAAGCAATCACAGTTGCTTTTATCTTTTTACTTTTATGGGCATGCATTATTCCATGTGCATAATGATCTTCTTAATTAACCCATGTAATCCAAGATTTAAACTAGATGGAGTTATGGATGGAGGAAAGGGTTTCAACTCCATTTTTGAATAATTTTGAGGAATGTGGAAGAAAGAAGTCATAAGCATAAATTATGCTACTGAAAGAAGAGAGAACCATACTTATTAGTGAGTTTTAATTTTTTTTTAAACCAGGTTGAGGTCATATGCCATGCACACAAACTGGAATTCTAGCAACTTGGGGTCTGAGGCAGGAGGATCACACGTTAGAGGCTAGAGGCTGCCTGTGCAACTTAGCAAGACCATGTCTCAAGATAAAAAATCAAAATGGAGCTGGGGGTGCAGGTTAGTGATGGAGTGCTTGCCTACCATACGTGAAGCCCTTGGTTCAACACCCCCACTCCCAGTACTGTAAGCAAACAAACAAAAACCCAAAATTGAAGTCATCTTTCACCTCAAACACAAATCTCAACTCAAAGGTCATTGCTAAGCAACCTAATCAAACAATTTTTTGATCTTTGTTTGTGTTAAGCATGTAGCATCAATCACAAAGTATTTGTTCAGCTCCTTTTATGTGGTAAGAACTATGCTGTCCTGTAAATCTAAAGCATCAATCTCCTTCTTCAAACCTACAGGTATAATTTGGGCTCTGTGAAGTAGAACTGAAAGTCAAGCAAGTACAACAAAGGAGTTTACCAGAGATTACTTTTAGAAACCAGATGCTATTATGTCAGCAGGCTCTCATAATGCAGATCTGATGCCAGGCTATAGGTATTATTGGCAGCTACATGAAACAATTTAAAAGTTTCTCTAAGCTAGCAACAGAAAGATAGTACAGTGTTGTAGAACATAGAATGATTTAAAAAAAAACCAAGTCATATAAGATTAATTAATAATGTTCAGAGAGAATTTGAAAACTTAACAGTAATGTGAGAACAGAATTCAACATGCCAAGCCAGCTTCTCTGGGAACTTTGCAGATGCAAAGAATTGCTTTTGGAAGCTGCACTATTTCAGACCACTAGGGTAACCTTAAGTAAATGACTATTTCTGTGTTCCAATAGCATGTAGTTTACTAACAGCATTAATTACACCAACTCTGACATTTCCAAACTATTTCTAAATAGCTATAGCCTGTAGCAAACCAGCACGATTCTTTGTCCTCTTTTCTCTTCTGCCTTGTTCTGTTCTTACACAAATTAAGCACTAACATTTACTTGTCAGGCATTTCAAAAATAAAATACTACCTACTATACCCCAATAAGTGACTGACTTAATTCTCTTTGACTATTGAGAATGAAGTGGAAAAACTATATAAAAATACACTGCCAATAGTGCCAATATTTACCTGCATAGAAGAAAATAAGAAACATTTCGTGATTACTATGGAGGAATTAATTCAGCTGAGATCATGAGAATTTTTTTGGTGGGTAGTATAAAAATGTGCTAAGATCTCTGGGCCTCATGTCTGCTATCCATACTCACTCTTATAAACACCTACTTATACTCATTATTCCATAGAGCAAAAGTGCAGAGATGTTTCACAGGATTAAAAAGTACGCTTTACTAAATTGGCTCATATTCTTGAATTTTATTAAAACCAGGCAGACTCCTATACTATCAAAGTATGTCCCATATGAAAGGACTTCAATACATGGTGTTAAGTTCCTAAGAACGTAAAAAGGAGGAAGGACATGTGGCATCTCCATTATGAGAACCGGCACAGCATTTCTCCCTTGTAACCAAGTGACTTAGAATATATTTGAAAATTAGGTATATAATCATTTAGGAAAAGCTAGTTGCATCTCAGAAATATGTTCTTCAACTTAGGAATTAGCACTAGAAATCTGAAGGAGGCATTATATACCCCCAGCCTCCTGGCCATAGATATCAACAAAATTCAGTATTTAAGCAGATGTACTACAATCTTGATACACTACCTGTCAGATTCTGGCAAGGGCTCTGATTCAAACAGCAATTACTGGTAAAGAATTTAGCCTCAACTATTTAGAAAAGTGGCTTTATTGAATTTACAAACAAGGCCCTACAATTTTCCATTTCCTTAGCAAGATATTAAATCAACCAAGCTAAGCATGTCATCGTGACTATAATTTACGTGATGTGACATGACAGTTAAGATGTACTATGGTAATTTCTGAGAGCTTGCAGTATTATTGTAGTATCAAAAATTTATATGGTTCAGTTATTAAGGCAAATTGTTTCATTCATACTGAGATGTCTGACAGTAAACCACCGAGGGCTTCCACATTACATTAAAAAATGCCTTCCATATTCAAACAATTTGCACACCCTGTTACCATCATTTTGTTCACTGAATGGAAACTGGAGCACAGGCAAGCACAGCTTTTTGATGTGAAAATGATCTGTAGGGGATAATGAAGAGTTTCATTGTGGGTGGTTATAAGAAAAAGTTCAGCCAGGATAAGGGAAGTTATCTTTGGGAACTAACAACTATGAACAGGATGTACAAATTCTTTGCTTTGATGCTATTTAATATCCCATTTGCTCGTCTTCCTTCTGTCAGTTTGATTTTCAGCCAACAGAAAGAAAAAACATATGACCAAAGAAGAAGTGATGGAAAATATGGTAATTTCTATTATCAGCCATCTATAAAAATAAATTTTGCCATACTATACAAAATAAAACCTCTAAAACTCTTCTAGTTTTTGACCCAAGTTCTTCCTGGAGCTCTTCTGAACATTAAAAATAAAAAAAATTACAGTTTATTTTTATTTTTTATTCTTTGGCAATGTTAAGCAGTAGAAATTCAAATCTCATGTTCTATTTCATTCTTGTTGGTAATATAGGAGCTTCCTAAATAGAATAGGATAAAATGACTTCTTGTTGTAAAAGGCCTTGCAAATAAAAGTTTAATTAGATTTTTATTACAGCTATTGAATTTTATGCAACATATGCTATCTCCTTTAAAATACGTATTCATTGAAAACCTGTTTTATTCATTTACACATTTTTTTGTAATAGCATTTAGAAGCCTGTTAAAAATAAGAACCTGGCCATGAGTTAAAATTTTCCATCAGCTAAATCCACCAGTTCCCATTCATTGAGCAGCATATGAGCTACTATGTTTTTCTATTTCAATACCCACATGCCATGTAAGAGAACCAATAACTATAAATATGCTTTTATGTGTTTAATCAATGAAGATTTCTTCAAAAGTAACACTATATTCATATGGATAACAACTAGGCTTAAATAGCAGCAATTCATTAAGGCATTTTTTCATCACAGTTTCTCTGGCAATAAGATAATCTATCAATTGATAAGGTATTAATTTTCACAGAACATCAAAATATTCACCAAATTATTTACTTTTCAACAAATTATTAGGTGAAATAAAATAATCTAAATATCCAAGAGACTATCTGGAGAGTTGATATGCAAGAAGAAAATACACACATATACACACACACAGAGTCCTCATTTCTGAGTCGGCTATATTTGTTTATCTGTGTATGTTTTTTATATACATGTGAGCAGGCTTTAAAATAACATGTGCTTTCAATATGGTATGTTCAGGGTAATTCTGTATCTGTACTCCAGGAAATATGTTGTTTACATAAGCCTCATGGCACGCATTAGTTATGTAATAAATTTCTGTTCCAATTAACATTCATACCAGGTAGAAGAAAAAGTAGCTGCCTTGCATATCAGTTTTGAAATGAAATACAAACAGATGAGGAAAACTTCAGTCAATATGCCATCAAAGACCAATCTAAGAAACAGCTATTTTCAAATAAACACAACACAATTCTATAATATGTTTTATGAAAATATCCTAGAGGTTTCATCAATTCATTCATTCAAAATGTTCCCATAGAACTCCAAGTATATCCAGAACTAAGGATGTCATGGCACATTAATGTCTTTTATATGTATGTCACCCATGTGACATGGCAGAAATGCCCAGCTTGATCTGACTGAGCTAGTTCTGGCAATCTGATACAGTATGTATTGATTTTATCTTTCTTTAAAGAAATGATAAATACCCCCCTTCCACTGCCACGACTGGTTGGGTAAAGCAGAGTAGCCACAAGCATGTGCCATGTGAACTTACTTTGTTTCCCAGATATGCAGCCGGTGCACTCCAGTAGTAGTTGTCTGGCAGGACTCGCCTGGCCTCTGCGTTGCTGATGCTGATCTGCTGAGGGGAGTCTGAGTTGTCCTGGTGGGGAGCCACTTGAATTCGGCCAGAAATATCAGTTAAATACCAGCCATGCATATCTTGTACCTTAGAGAAAACATAAGTCATCATTAATTACCAAAAAAAAAAAAATCCATCAGCTTTTTTTCCTGTTTATAGTCTTTGCAGTGTAAGGTTTTAAAAATAAAATTAAAAAAAAAAACTATCAAGATTTAGAAAAACATGAGAGTTGTGATATCTTCAAATTTTATACACTCATATAGGTTCCCAGTGTTTCTTTTTTCTTGATGTTTCCAGGAGTTTTGATGATATTGTACAAAAATCAGTTTTTAATGATTTTAAAAATTGTAGTTCAAAGTTTTAAAAATTTATTTTAAAAATAGAAACTGGGTACACAGTGGATCATGCCTATAATCCCAGTGAGTCAGGAGGCAGAGGCAGGAGGATCTAAAATTTGAGGCCAGAGGCAGCCTATGTAACTTAAGTGAGACCCTGACTGAAGATAAAAAATAAAAAATGTGCTGAGATCATGCATCCTAGTAGCAGAGCACTTGCAAAAGATGTGCAAATATGTGCATGGCCCTGGGTTCAACCCTCAAGTACTGCACACACACAAAAAAAGAAATTCAAAGTATTACAATGTTAACAGTGTTATACAATGTACAAATAATTTGACTTTGAACTTTGTATTTTCATACTTTTCACTTCACAAGTAATTTCTCATTGTTTTAGGAAACAAAATATTTCACAAGTGTTGCATATGTATTTGTAAAGCTGAGGAAGAAAAGAAAGAAAACATACAAGCATCCAAAAGGTAGCTTTCCATTCAATATTTCCTCTCCACCTACGTTTTAAAATTTCTACCTTGAAGCTTGTGGACATTTGAATCCACCAGCCTGTTGCTATGATAACATCTCACAATATTATATGTATTTCTTCCCTTAGGGTCATAAGTGCTCTGGGGATCCATAACCTATATCCCTGGCCCAGAAAAAGGAAGGCACCTTAAAGGAAGAATAAAGGGATGCATGATGGTAACTTTCTAATGGATATACTCAAGCCAGGGTCAGGCATACAGCTGCACTTCAAATTTTAACCATCCTATCTAGATGGAGCCGGCAGCAGTAGCCCTGTGGCATCCGATCCCATCAGATCTCGGAAGCCAAGCAGGGTCAGGCCAGGTTTGTACTTGTATGGGAAACCACCTGGGAACACCAGGTGCTGTAGGTTTGGGAGACGGACCCCCAGCAACCCACTCCCAAAAATCCACCATTGAAAACCCTATGAACAGCAAAGAAGCACTGACAATAGTGTTTTCCCTGTAGCTATGTAGGGTTGCTATGAGTCGGATACTGATCTGACCGCACCTAACAACAACATGTAGTTGGGAGAAAACAGCAGTTACTGAAGTTTCCAGCTACTGCCTATTAGGGACCTACCAAACATGTGTGACCTGCTTGGTGTTGTGGGTAATAGGGAACAGAATGGAATGGTGACAACATATAGCTGAAATAATTTTTTAAATTTCTTCATATGATTCTGCTTATCCCAAGCTATGGAGTAGCTAGGGCAGCTTTGTTCAAAATAAAAATAGAGACCGGGCAAAAACTCCTTGGCTACCTAGATAATATGTAATAATTTCCCTCCTCCTCTTCTTTTTTAAACATTGCCCTTCAGGCACTCTAAAATAATTGAATCTGAAGACCAAATCTTGCAGCCACCAGCTCTGCCCCTTGGCTAGTAATGAAACTTTATTACATCAACAGGGGTCAGGAAGGTGAAGCAGGGCACTATAAACAAAACAAAGAAGTTAGATCTCATTGCCATTTGTTGTTGACTCTTTGAAGTCTGCTTCAAAAGCAATACATGAAAAAATGTCTATTGAGATTCAAGTTTAGACAGAAGAGTACATCAGAATCTACTCATAATATGTCAAACTCGACTTAAAAGCAACACACGCAGAAGCAAACATTTGATGGTTATGTTCTGGATTAGTTAGCTGCTCAAAGCTGAAAGGGCTGGGACTTGGCTCAGTTGGTAGAGCGCTGTGCTGCAGTCTCTGAGGTCCTGAGTTCAATTCCCAGCACCGCAAAAATGGGAGAAGGGCCTGGCAATCCACTCCCAAGGCAATCCCGAAGCACTCAGCCATTGAAAACCCTGTGAGGGTCGCTATGAATCAGATACTGACTCAACAGCACCTAACAACAACAACAACAACAACAAAGCTGAAAGGAAAAAGCGCCTGGGAGGTAGTTTATCAAAATAGCAGCCATTGTAAAACATAACTCTGAGTATGACCTTCTGCTGCTGACAATCCACTGATAACTCTCCACGTAGAATATCCCAGTGCCTCAGTATACTCAATCCTATAAAATCCAGTTTCTCATCCACCCTCTCCCAGGCTGCTCTTTCTCCAGTCTGCTTCCTACACTCTGCACTCTGCAGCCCACCCCAATGGACTCTCTGAATTTCCTCATTGGTCCCATTCTCCTCCCACATCTCATCTAAGGGAAACAAACTACTACTGGTAAACAGAAGCAGTGGAGAGAGGAGTAGACAGTAGAGATAGAAAGACGAACAGATTTATGTTCCAGGAAAAATATTCCAGTTACTACAAAATAGGAAATAATTTTTAAAATTCAAAAGGATTGTTCAATAAGCTCACAAAGAGAAATACCACATTCTTTTATTTATTTATTTATTTTTTTTCAGTACTGGGGGTTGAACCCAGGGCTTCACACTTGCATGATTTGCAAGTGCTGGACCACTGAGCTGCACCCCCAGCCCATTTTTTGTTTTACTTTTTTTTTGAGACAGGGTCTCGCTAAGTTACACAGACTTCCCCTGGTCGAACTTTCGATCCTTCTGCCTCTGCCTCCCAAACTGCTGGGATTACAGGTGTGTGCCACCGCACCCAGCTCAAATACCACATATTCTCACTCATATGTGGGAGCTGAATCTTAAAGGAAGAAAAAATCCTATATATAAGTTGATATATAAAAATGCACAGTTAAACTTAGTGAAGAAGGGACAATGTAAGGAGTAGAAAGAAGGAGGGAGGGAACTAACAAAGGGAAGTGAAGATTGTGGAAGGTGGGATGGGGAGGAGGGTCAATGTAGAGGGATAAAGGGAGAGAGGAGAATCTCAATGTAAATGATGCAATTTCATGAGTACATGGGAAAAATAGGGGAACATACTCAAATATGCATATGAGTTTCACCATATATTAGTCAAAAAGTTCCATAAGTCTCTTAAGTTGATAAAAGTGTAACCAAAAGTGATGAAATAGTTGCATAATGGAAAAAGTAATTGCTGTATTACTCTGTACCTCACCAACAATTAACAATAAAGGGGAAATAAAAAGTAAGTATTGATCAAATTTAGCATCCCTTTCAATAATGAAAGAGCCTAGGTGGCATGTATTATATATGTAAATTATGGACTTTTTCTTGACTTATATGCAAAATAAATTGGTGAATGGAAAATGTAATTTGAATATCACAATCTCATGAAACAACATGAATTACATTATTATTTCATATACAAATAATGGACACTGAAAAGGCTATTGTTTTTAGGTGCTATTGAGTCAGTTTCAACTCTTAGTGACCCTATGCACAACAGAATGAAACACTACCCAACCTTGTGCCATGCCTAGCACTATTTGTGAGTGCTTCTCTGTTATTCATAGAATTTTTTATGGTGATTGTTTTGAGAGTGTGCTACCCAGGTCCTTCTCTCAAGCCTACAGCATCCGGTATTACAGCCAGTCTCCCATCCAAGGACTTACCAAGCCTGACCCTGCTTAGCTTCTGAGATCAGATGGTGTTGGATGCCAGGGTGATATACCTGTAGACACTGAAAAGGCTAGTGTCTACATATTCTAAGAGGTCCCAGTCTACATCATTACAAATAAAACATTAAAGGCTTTGAGCATAGGTACACAAATTGCATTTGAAGAAAATCTCATCTTTTTCTTGATAACTTTAGGTAGAAGCCAACCTTTTTCCCAGTGTCTTACAAAAGGATAACAACAGTAGAAATAAAAGAAGATCCAGAGAGCAGCAAACAGAATTAAATGATGGTTCTTACATCACCATAGGTCCAGTAGGAACTCTGACATCTGTTTGAAACCCCTGAACAAAAGCACTCATCACAGCCTTTATGATTATCCTCTTGCAAATTGAAGAAGCCAGATTTGCATCGACTACAGTCTCCTCCTTCAACATTCTCCTGTAAACAGAGAAGTGTGTTAGCAACTAACAAGGCATCTTTCAAAATTAAGAGTTGGATCTATGTCTGCATATGGAAAATATTTCATTTTACCTTTTCATCCATATTTAAATTATAATAATGTTTGTAAATATCAGCTGAAAACATCTTGTTAAGCTATATCTTCTCCAGCAACACTGGGAAAGATTATTGAATGCTAGGCTCCTGTACTCAAAAATTTATGCTTTTGACCTTTAATATATGTTAGGAATGTAGAGTAAAATTCAGGTGCCATGGCACATACAGGTAGTCCCAGTGACTTGGGAGCCTGAGCCAGGAGGATTGTGAGTTCGAGGTCAGAGGCAGCCTGAGAAACTTAGTGAGACCCTGTCTCAAAATAAAAAAATAATTAAGGAGCTAGGAGACTAGCTCCATGGTAGAGTACTTGCCTAGCATTTAAGAGGCCATGGGTTCAACCTCAGTACTGTAAAACCAAAATGAAGGAAGGAAGGAAGGAAGGAAGGGAGGGAGGGAGGGAGGGAGGGAGGAAGGAAAGAAGGAAGGAAGGAAGGAGAAAAAGAAAAAAGGAAGAAAGAAAGAAAGAAAAAGAAAGAGAAAAAAAGAAAGAGTACATGACATGATAAATATAAGAATATGCTTCTTGTTGTTAGGTGCCATCAAGTCATGTTCAACTCAGAGACCCTCATAGGGTTTTCAATAGTTGTTTTGGAATTGTTTCTGGACTGGACTGCCACATCCTTCTCCCACTTTTGCAGGGCTGGGGATTGAACCAGGTCCTCAGAAAGTGTGGAGCAGCATTAGGCTAGTGTGACTAAAATGTGGCCAATTAGGTTTGCCATTCTGTGTTATAGAGTAACTTCATTTTAAGTCATGATGTAAATTTAAAGATATTAAACTAATACATGGATATATATAATGGAATGTTTATATTACATCAATTGTAAAATACTTTTCACACTACAGATTAAAAATGCATACATTTGAGGCAAGTATATGAATTTGACAAAGAAACTGGGTAAGTAGTTAAAGTACTTCTTGATCAGAATAAGGAGTAAAAGAGAAAATTTTTCCCTGGTTAACTCTTTACAATGTTTCCTTTAACGTATTTGGTATAGCCAGATAGTTATATAGTGATGTTATGGGGAAAGAAATCATTCTTATTCACTGACTGCTCTCCAGATTGGTTTTACTAATTTTAGTTCATGTAGACCAAAAAATTACTTGTTGATAGATTAGACTATAAGGTGGACCCAGGCCAATAAAAACTGACTAGGTAATAAAAAACTAGGAAAGGTGCAATCTTTTATATTAAGAAATGTTTAATTTCCACTAATACTTCTAACTGAAGGCTTCCTATTTTCCATGAAACAAGTTTTGATGTTCCTTAAACATATATTACTCCACATTTTCCCACCTCCTTGAAGTCCCTTTTTACCTCAATTCTGAATTATTCATTTTCTTTCCTTTTCTTTTCTGTTTTGGTGGCATTAGTTCCTTTATTACCAATGAACTCTAGAATCCAAATTTGACAATTTTACTTTATGTGTCAGAATGTCTACTTTTTGATAGGGTCACTTTCTCTTGTCACATCAGACCTTCTTAGTAATGATTTGTATGTTTTCTTATTAATATGAGTTGCTAGAATAATATAGTTTGTCCAATAACAGGTCCAAATATTTCTCTTTCCATTTCTTATTTAAATAGCCCTGTGCTGCTCTATTTTTCTTCCTCAGGAAGAAAATACCAACTAAGAAATTCTTTGTTTTATTGTCTTTTAAAATTAATGTTATAATAATTGTTTAGGTAGACTTGTCAAAACTTTATAAAGTGATAAATCAATAATAAGGTCATTTTACATGCTGCAAGAAAGTCATAGAAATGTCTAAGCTAGATTTCTATAAATGCAAATTTAAAGAAGTAGTGTCAGTAAATTAATAATATTTTATATAGTAACTTATGTATCATAAAATAACATTCCTTTTAAATTGTATTAGTTATAGAGTTGATGTATAGCATTATCTGTGAATAATTAAAGTAAAACTTTTATATTTAACTCTGGCCTGCTAACCTTTTTATTTATTTATTTATTCATTCATTCACTGGAAATTTTTAATGTACAACTTAATGTTTTCTTTCTGACATGTATTTCATTGTGATATTTCCATATATGCATTTCATTGTACATTGCTTAAATAACCTCCCCCTTACCCTCTTCTGACCCTGTCCCCCCATCCCCACCCCCTCGCCATTGATCTCCTTTCTACTTGTATGTCTTTTTGTGTGAATATTCATCTATATATGTGCATCTCGATTTTGATTTAAGTCTAAACTTTTTTCTATAGTGATCTATCTTTTTATATTCTCAGCAGTATTACATGAGTGATCTAGTCGGTATGCATTATTGCCATCCTTTGGAATTTGAATTATTCATTTTCTTTGGAGAGCTTCTCTCTTAACTGTGTTCCTATAGCCTTTTATGCATTGCCTTGTTGTGACCATGAAAAAGCATAGCTAGATTTTCAAAGATTGTTCTCTCCATGTACAATAATATATTAAAAGATAGAAACTCTATCTCATTTATATTTATGGTCTCAGAAAAATAACAGGGTTCCTGGTACAACACTGAGCAACAATTTCATAAAATTTTACAATGTTTAAATGACTCTCTTGGTTGGTAGTGTTTTCATGCATACCAAAGTGCTATGAACACAATTGATATCTAATAAAACTACTTTTTGAATAAGCCAAGTTTAGCAAGAAGATTGTTGTTGTTGTTATGTGCTTCCCAGTCAAGTCTGACTCATAGCAACCTTCATAGAGTTTTCAATCTCCAATTGCTTTGGGATTGCTTTGGGGGTAGATTGCTACATCTTTCTCCCACTTTTGTGGTGCTGGGGATTGAACCTGGGTCCTCAGAGAGTGCAAAGCAGCACTCTATCTACTAAGCTAAACCACAGGGAAGAAGATAGTGAAAGTAAATTAAGAAAACTTATAAGGAAAAATAGAAGAGAGAAAATTGGCATAAAAATAAGGAGAAATTTGTAAGAATAAATGAAGATGTTCTCTTTAGATCCAAGGGAACTTGTCTAAAATTAACCTTTTGGCTCTTAATTTCCATGACTTATTACAACTTCAACTAGTTCTGCATTGGTGGGACCCGTAAGAAGAGAGTATCTCTAGTCTTGTTTCATGTATTAAGCCTTAGCATCCTGATATGTACACAAATTGAATGACTGGTACTAACATTCTCCCAGTTTAATTTTAAAAAATGGATTTCAAATATTTTGAGGTGTCAGATGTCAGAAAAACTACTCAAACTAATCTCAGACCTATAGAGACAAATGAAGCATCAAATCCCTGAACTTGACAGCATCTTCAAAAGAGTACACAAGAAGAAATCATGAAATATATCTATAATTATAATTTAGCTTCTCTTACTGAGGAGACAGTACAGCTGTTGGGACACTGTGTTCTGTTCTTGGTCTAATCTACTTTTCATTCACTCTAATTTGAAAGCAAATAATACCACTTTTCTGAGATTCAGACTGAGTTCAACAATTACAAAGTTTTAGACATTAGTTACATTTTCCTTAGCTCTACTATAGCCTGATAATATGACCTTGAAAAAATATGATTAAATAATTGCATATTCAATTTAATCCAATAACCTGAAATGACAAATTATGGAATTCCAGATACTATAAAAATGAGTGAGTCTAAGTCTCTATCCTTAAAAGAAATGGACATCTACTTGGGCAAAAAGATATTTTCACAATCAACTTTAATGCAAGGTGGAATATGGTAAGTGAATCTCAGAAATGAATTAAATTGTGGGAACACAAAGAAGAAATCATTGATTTCTACTGTGAAGGCTATATGGCAGGAGCAGCATTTCACCAAAATTCCGAATCACAGTTTAAAAATTTAACTTGTTGGCAGAGATAGAATAAGAGACCCATGTTGTAAAGATATGGGAAACAAGAATTAATATAAGTGGAAGGTTCATTCATTATTCTTTCAAAACAAATACATTGAATACTCATATATGCTAGGAACTGCACTTGGTACTTGTAAACCAGGGTGTCTAACCTTAGATAACGGACATTTAGGGCTATCCTAGGAGAGATGAACCTTTTCCCTTAGGAACTGATAAATCATTAATGGGTGTTCAGCAGATAATAAACTAACAGAACTATAATTGAAGCTCTGTCCATTGACAGTAGCCGGTAAAATATCAATGAAATGTGAGATCCTGGGACAAAGAAGTCTTTCATTTCTATATGGCCCAGTAACAGGTTAGCTTAATAGATTTGAGATGTTCAAACCCTACATATAACAACAAAAGTTATGTTATAGGGAGCTGACCTATAAAGGCTTTAAATATCCTATTTGATATGAAAGGTCTGGGACTCAAATTGTTTTAACTCACAGCTTGAGAATAAACCATCTACCATATGGTGAGGTTCTTTTAGCAATTTATTTCCCTTTGCTATCAATATCAAGTTATTAATAAGTGCCTGACACATCATTTCTCATTGTTCCTTTATTTTTTATATGACTCCCTAATTCATCAAATCGTAGCTCAGCTACTTTATACAAGGTATGATAAGAGATATGAGAGGGAATACAGAACTGCATTCAAGAGGATTATAGCAAAGGAAGTAGGAGAAATGCACAGATAACCTAATAAAATGTGGAAGGAAATCACTGCTCTAAGAGACAGGTACAGAGAACATGCTCTAGAGCTGACATCAGACTTATCCCCAGAGTCTCCTATGTCCATAAGGGAAAAATAAAGCCAAAAAGCCATGGGGTTGGGCAAAAATGAAGCATGCTGAGGTTTTCACACTAAGATGAGAATAGGCTACTACAGCACTGTCCTCTTCAACTGGAATGTTTCCGGGCATGGCAATTTACTAAGGCCATTTACTGAAATAAGCCAATAAGTAAATAAACAGGCAGGTAAATACAAACAATAAAACCTTTGTTTCTGTTCTTTTCCTACCCTTTACATTGGAAGGCCGGCAGAGACCATATCTTACTGTTTGCTGTCATCCAGCTCAGTCCCTAAAGCACAGGCGGGAATAGAATCCTAAATACCTAATAGTGACAGAGAGAGTTCCCAGTATGCATTCTGAATGTTACTATAATAGTGATGAGGCTTCTCTTTCCTTTAGCAACTATTCTATTACTTGATTATATTGGCCAAATTCTAAAAAAAAGTTATCAACATAACTTGATAATTTTAAAAAAGACATTTACCTGTTTATCTGATCAGAGTGGTGTCTACTCTAATAAATCAGTATTTCTACCTGGAAGCTCATGTCAATTCATGTGATATATATTTTTAGAGTTAGTGATTTTTTTCCAATTTACTTATTTAATGATAATTTCACACTGAAGCTCATGAAATAGTGAATTTCCAGAATCTCCAATTTCTACTTGAGATTAATATCTGAAATATTCTTTGTTTAAGTCTAGCCCAATATTCTAACTGATTATGTTAAAAACAAATATGAATCAATAATAGCCAATTATTTTTCCATTGTAAATAATCCTATATAGTAAATATATTTTATATTCTTACATATTGGGATCTCAAAAAGTATTGCATTACTTTAGACCAGGGTTCTCACGCCTGTTTTTCATTATCTTAACTCTAAGGAGCCTACTTAGTCACTGATTTTTCATAATAATTCCCATCATAAAATTTCAATACTATTGATATACCATATATACATATGTATCATGTAAATATGCTTGTCTTACATGTAAAATGAGTATTTTTTATCTCAAGAATCAATTTTCATTCCCTTAAGGAGAAATATTTTCTTTAGACACATTTCCATTGCACCTATTTAGCAGAATGTCTAATTAAATATGTTGTGACCTATCCTATAAAAATATTTATAGCGACTGCCCTTTTATTCCTTGGTACTCTTTTTCCCTGAAAGTAAATTTGAAGTAGGAAAATCTTCCTAGGTCCCTTTACTTTTTATTTCTTAAAGCCAGAGGTTGTTGGGCTGACATCAATTTTCTTTTTACTATAGTTTCCTTGGTACAGTTTCTCTCAGGAGAAATAGAAACACAATAGTTTCCCTGTTTTCTTTCTCATGAAGCTGCCTCCTTATAAATTAGGTACAACTTCTGTAGTACATGTTTAACTCTGATTGCTAGTCATCTGGGAATTCTATTGGCAAAGTTACCAAGAATCTCTATAGTGACATTTAGCTTATTTTTTTGTTATGATTGCTTCAGGAATTTTGTAGTCATGCTTGTTTTTTGGGGTATGTTATAGTCAATTATAGGATTTTTCCCATTAATACCTTCAATCTAATACATCCTAGCATTAAACGAGGTTAACAAATGGAAGGGTAATTAGTTGGCAGTATTTGTTGAATGTTCACTATTTCAAACACACTGCTCCCAAAGCTAGATAGATGGTGGATTAGAGAGAGAAAACAAATGAAAATTAGTTTGCACTTTTCATAGGATGAGCTTATAATGTTGTCAAAAAAAAGCAACAAAACAAAGCAAACGATAACAAAAACACATAACCAGAAAGTAACTAAGCAGGAAAATCAGATTTTATTCAGTAAATATTAAAATAGGGGAAAAGAAACCTCAGTGTAGAACTGTGCTTCATTGTAAACATAGCCTGGATAATGGGAATTAGGAGATTTAGAGGAATTAGGAATTAGGGGACAGTTGTTGTTGTTTTTAGGTTTCATCCAGTCAGGTCCAAGTCATAGCGAACCTATGTACAACAGAATAAAATGCTCTGTGAGACTGTGCCAGGTCCATGATCTTTCTTATGTTTAAGCCCACCCCTGTAGCCACTATGTCAATCCATCTATTTGAGGTTGCCTCCCAAACATGATGTCCTTCTCCAGGGATTGTTCCCTCATGACAACACGTCCAAAATACCTAAGACATAGTCTACCCATCATTGCTTCCAAGCAAGGATGCATGTCTCTGGTTGCACATCTTCTAGGACAGATGTTGGTTCTTTTGGCAATTCAGGGTATATTCAATATTTGTCTCTATCACCATAATTCAAAAGCATCAATTCTTTTCCTGTGTCCCTTACTCAGTGTCAAGCTTTCAAACACTATGATGTAACTGAAAATACCATGGTATGACCAAGCCATACTTTCATCGTCAATATATCTTTATCTTTCAACACTTTAAAGAGGTCTTCTGCATCAGCTTTTCCCAATGCAATGTGTCTTTTGATTTCTTGACTGCTGCTTCCACAAGTGTTGGTTGTAGAACCAATTAAAGCAAAATCTTGGACAACTTCCATCTTTTCTTCATTTATCATGAAGTTGCTTACTGATGCAATTATAAGGATTTTCCTTTTTTTTTTTTTTTTTTTTTGGTGGTACTGGGGGTTGAACCCAGGGCCTTGAGCTTGCATGCTCTGCAAGTGCTAGACCGCAGAGCTGCACCCTCAGCCCAATTTTTTACTTTTTGAGACAGGGTCTTGCTAAATTATGCAGACTGCCTTTGGTCTGGAACTTGTGATCCTCCTGCCTCTGCCTCCCAAACCGCTGGGATTACAGGCGTGGCCACCACACCCCGCTAGGATTTTCATTTTGTTGATGTGTCCGCACACTCCATACTGAAGGCTGTGTTCGTTGATCTTCAGTTAATGTTTCAAATCCTCTTCCTTTTCAGCAAGCAGAGTTGTATCATCTGCATAACATGGGTGGTTAATGAGTCTTCCTCCAATCAAGATGCCACATTCTTCATAAAGTCTAGTTTCTTGGATTATTTACTCAGCATAGAAATTGAAAAGGCACAGTGAAAGGGTACATGCCTGACACACATCTTTCTTGACTTTAAACCAAGCAGTGTTTCTTCTCTTTGAGACTGCCTCCTGATCCATGCACAGATTCCTCATGAGTACAATTAAGTGCTCTGGTATTCCCATTCTTTGCAATGTTGTCCATAAATTATGACTCACACAGTCAAATGCCTTTGCATAGTCAATAAAACAAAGATAGATATCTTTATTTTCTGCTTTCATCTCACATCAGCAATGACTTTCCTGGTTCTATGCACTCTTCTGACTCCAGCTTGATTCTCTGGCAGTTCCCAGTCTATATACTGCTGCAGTTGCTTTTGATTGGTCTTTACCAAATTTTACTTGCATATGATATTAATGATATTTTTAGATAATTTCCGCATTTGGTTGGTTCTCCTTCCTTGGGAATAGGCATAAATATTAATCTCTTCCAGTAGGTCAGCTAGGTAACTATTTTCCAGATCTCTTGGCATAAACGAGCACCTCCAGTGCTATAGCTGTTTGTTGAAATATCTCAATTGGTTTTTCATTAATTCATGGAGCCTTGTGTTTTGCCAATTCCTTCAATACAGCTTTCACTTTGTCCTTCAATACAATTGTTTCCTGATCATATACAACCTCTTGAAATGGTCATCCACAATTTTTTGAATCCTTCACTATTGCCACTTGATGCTTGAGTTTTTAATTCAGTTCCTTAAACTTGAGAAAAACAGAGTATGTTCTCCCCTTTTGGTTTTCTATCTTCAGTTATATGGACATGACATTTTAAAATTTGATTTTGTCTTCTGGAGCTGCCCTTGGAATCCGTTTAATTCCCTAACTTCATCATGTCTTTCTTTTACTTTAACTGCTCATCATTCAAGGGCAAGTTTCAGAGTCTTTTCTGACAATTTGGTCTTTTCTTTCTTTGCTGTCTTTTTAGTAACCTTTGGCTTTCCTCAGGAATGATGTCTTTGTTGTCATACCATAACTCGTTTAGTCTTTGATCATTAGTGTCTATGGCATCAAACCTGTTCTTGAGGTGGTCTCTGAACTCAGGTACTATATATTTAAGGTCATAACTTGGCTTTCATATACTTGTTCTAATTTTCTTGAGTTTCAGTTTGAGCCCGCATATGAGCAATTGATGGTCTGATCTACAACAGCACCTGGTCTTGTTCTGACTTTTGAAATTGAGCTTTTCCATTGTTCCTTTCCACAAATGTAGTCAGTTTGGTTCCTGTATATCCCATTTGGTGAATTCCATGTGTATGTTGTTGTTGTTGTTGTTAGGTGCCATCGAGTTGGTATGTAACTCATAGAGACCCTACATACAATAGGCAAAACACTATCATCAGTGCTTCTCTGCTATTCATAGGGTTTTCAATGGCTGATTGTTTTTTGAGAGTGGAATGCTGGATCCTTCTCCTAAGCCTACAGCACCTCTCCCATCCAAGTACTAACTAGGCCCAACCCTGTGTAGCTTCTGATATCTGATGGAATCAGATCTCATAGCAGTAGGGCTGCAGGCTCCATGTGTATAGACACCACTTAAGTCGGTGAAAAGATTGCAATGGAAACAACTGATTCTCATTTAACTTTTGTTCTATTTCCTTATCTCTTTCTCCAGAGGTAACTACTCCTCTCACATGAGTATGTGTTATACAGTGTATTTAAATTACTTTATTAAATATGTATGCATTCACAAAAATATATTGTCCTATCTAGCTATCTCTAGCATCGTTTCTGTCACTAAGGCCATATTTTCCAACTACTAAGCCTTCTTTTTTGTTTCCAACTTTTACATCACAGTTATCGGTACCTCCTGATTGCATGTTTGGTCTATTTCAGATTGCAGAAGCTTGTAAAAATTCTCCTTATCTTCATTTGTGGCCTCAGTAGCAGCTGCATAAATTCAAATAATAGTCATATTAACTGGCCTTCCTTGTAGGCATATGGATATTATTCATTCACTGACAGCATTGTACTTCAGGACAGATCTTGAGATGTCTTTTTGGATGATAAATATGATCTCATTCCTCTTTAATCTGTCATATCCTGCATAGTCGACTATATGATTATTGGATTCAAAATGGCCCATGACAATCCATTTTAGCTCACTGATGCCTAGAGTGTCATTGTTATGCATTCTATTTCTCTTTTGGTGATTTCTAATCTTCCTAGGTTCATCCTATGTAATTTCATGTTCCAATTATTAATGGGTGTTTGGTGAATGGAAAATTACTAAAAGGAAATATCAAAGGTTGGTGGGATTCTTGTTAAACTTGCCTTACAGGATTCTTATTGAAGGCAGGCCACTTTGCCCAGATATTTAGCATCATGGATTATGGATAAACTTTAGCACAATTCTTGGTACAATTGGGTTAGGCATGAAGACCAGGCCAAAAATAAGGTATAGTTAAAAAGAGGGCTCAGATGAGCCTGTAGAATTTTGGTCAAGAAGACAGTCTTTGTCCTTGGGAATAATAAAAAAGTAACATAGTATTATTTTAACTATAGTTCTTGCAACAGACAAATTCCTGAATGTGGTATTTAGGCTGAAAATTTTACAACTAGAATTTAGATTCAGGATCACATATATACCTTGAAGTCCCTTTGTAGAAATGCCCAAGTTCAAGTCAAACAATTTAATGAGGTGACCATTCCTACACACACAAATGAAAAAAAGGAGGGAAATCCAAACCAATAAAAATGTTACATGATGAAAATTCCCCTAGGAAAAAAGAATGGAATCTTATCTCTACTTGCGAAAAGGAATATAAACAATCACCATAAAGTAATCTGGCAGGTATTCATGACTATTTATTTTTTACATGTTTGCTTCAGATATATTTTTAAAGATACATGGAAGCAATTGACTCTCATTTAACTTTTGTTCTATTTCCTTATCTCTTTCTCCAGAGGTAACTACTCCTCTCAAATAGTGTATGTTATACAGAGTATTTAAATTATTTTATTAAATCTGTATGCATTCACAAAAATATATAATTGTTTTATGTTTTGCAACTTTACGTAAATGATTACTTCATGGAATATGTTTTGGCATGTTTTCTCTTCCCCATGAAGTTTCTGAAATTTATCAGTGTTTATAGATGTAGATTGATTTTGCTCATTTTAATTCTTCTTTTTATTAGATTAAATGAATATTCAGTTGCCATGTTAAGTGTTCCTTTTTTTTTTTTTTGTGGTACTGGGGATTGAACCCAGGGCCTCCTACTTTTGCAAGTGCTATACCACTGAGTTGCACCCTCAGCCTATTTTTTTACTTTTTGAGACAGGGTCTCAGTAAATTACATAGACTGACTCTGGTCTTGAATTTGTGATCCTCCTGCCCCTGCCTCCCAAGACCCTGGGATTACAGGCATGCACCACCACCATGCCTGGCTTCATTTTTCCTTTTTGATTACATTAAATCAATATTCATTTGTCCCTTAGTATCTCTGGGAGATTGGTTATATGATAGCTCATGGATATTAAAATCCAATGATTCTCAAGTCTCTCATATAAATCATATAGGGCTTTTCCATAATTTATATACATCCTTCCATATATTTTAAGTCATCTCTAGATTAATTCTAAGTCATAATACAATGTAAATGCTCTGCATATAATTATAAATATTGTTTAGCTGAATAATGACTATTTACAATCTGAAGTTCACTGACTATGAATTTGGAACCAATGGTATGGAAGGTCAAGTATACAGAACTCATTTTCATGATTTTTTAAATTTTAAATACTTTTCTTAGTTTCATTACGGCAATTAAGTCTATACTGAACACGTTTTATATACTTAAGCATATTTTAAGAGTTTCTATATGGTAAACATGTAGATGTAGAGTTGCTGAATGACAAGCTTTTATCATCTAAAATTACTAGATAATGTCATATTGCCCTACTAAGTTTTGGTGCTAATACACTCTAATAATAGCAATGACAAACATTTATTTCCATTGCCCCAGATTTTCACTGCAGTTTGGTACTTGTATTAGCTATATCTGCATTTTAAATTTTATGTTTGTTCTTGAATAATCTTTAAAAGTTTAACTCTACTTTAAGATATTCATTTCTAGGTATCATAAAGTTTGGGGGCTGGGATTTAGCTCAGTTGGTAGAGCACTGCTCTGCAGTCTGAGGCCCTGTGTTCAATGCCCAGCACCACAAAATTGGGAGAAAGATGTGGAAAGCCACTCCTGGAGGCAATTCTGAAACAATCAGCCATTGAAAACCCTATGAGGGTCACTATGAATCAGATTGACTTGATGATACCTAACAACAACAGTGTCATAAAGTTTATGTTAATATGTAAATATTTTATTACATATTGTGTTTGTCACTGATGTACAGAAATGTTACTGCTTTTTATAGATTGATTCTTATATGCTCTGATCTAATGTAATTCTCCTTTGAGTTCAAAATTCTTCTTACTAACATGCACTTACCATTTAGTCTTGCAATGAAGTCCCACTAGAGTTAAGCACTCATAATTAAAATATTTATGTCTAATTTTAACACTTTTCTCTTTAACCCACTGCTGGTCAGGTTTTCTATTCTGAGTCCTGTGGATGAGTTTATCTTTTTAAAACTGAAGACATATAATTTTCTTTAATTCTTGATTATTCTTTTCTCCATTATTTCTTGAATATTATTCCTCCTCAATTCTTTTGTTTTAAGTGACTTTTTTCCCCCAATCATAGCGATTGAGCCCAGAACTTTATGAATGCTAGGGCAGATACTACCACTGAGCTACAACCCAACCTCTATATTCCTTTACTTTTTTAAATATAGCAACCAATTTTAACTTGTTTTTTCTTATTCTTTCTTTATTTTTAATCTTTAGCCATATATTTATAATTCTACAATTTAACATATTTTATTATGACATAAGACAAAATAGGACTGTATATTTTGTGATTATCCAATTTTTTTCAGATCATTTTCTGGTTTTTACTGTAAAAATGTTATGATTTTTCTGGCTACTAATTTCCTTTGGGGGGCTGGGGTTTAGCTCAATTGGTAGGGTGCCATGTTATACTCTGCGAGGACCTTAGTTTAATCTCCAGCACCATAAAAACAGGAGAAGGATGTGGCAATCCATTCCTGGAGCAATCCAGATATAATCAGCCATTGAAAATTCTGTACAGGTCACTATAAGTTGGACAGGACACAAAAGCATCTATCAACAATTTCCTTTTGCAGTCATTTTTCTCTTGTGCACAGTATTGCTTTACAGTGAGTTCATTTTCAGTTGAGGCTGAATGATTTTCCCCCTATGGGAAAATGATTTCTTTGACTCATTGGAGAATGTTAGCACATAAAGGAAGAATAAGATTGATCCCATTCCCATGTGGCCCACAGGTTTGAGGATTTGATTCCTCATTAGACACCAACTTTCCTCTTCTAGAGTCCTAAAAAAACTAGCACATTTCTAGCTGCCTTTTCAGGTTTATAGGAAGAATTGACTAGTCTCCTTTGCACTGAGAGAAAGCAGTTTGAGTCCCTGCTTAACTTAGTTCAGGTCCAACTTCCTTCTATGGGTCCACATCCTAGTGTCAAACGCTAGCAGAGCACTAAAGCCCTGTCTTTAAAGGAAGACTAGCTTCATACCTGCCAGCACATGTCTCTCGTTTTTGAGTTTATGTTTAACTTGGATTTTCCTCTTTGGTCTTTCCTCTCTTTCTTGAATCTAAACATTTTAAAATTTATTTGCCATGTTCATCCAGCACATGTCTGTGTTTGAAACAGCAGAAACTGGAAAACTTGTGTCCACATCAAGTTGACGTGGCATTTCAAATATCAGTCATTTTAAATTCAAAATAAAATAGGCTCAAGAATTCACAGAGAAGTTCCGTAAATGTCTTCATACTTCAGTGAGGTATTTTTAATGAAATTATGAAAAATCTTATTATAGAATAGGGGAATAAATGTGCAAATGTCTATTAATATGTACTTTGTGCATGAATACTTATATACACATTATTTTACATATGGTTTACAATCTATCTACCTACATATCTATCAATCTATCTATCATCTGTCTATCATCATCCTTCAGAACTAGAGGGTTGAACATAGGGCCTCACATGTGCTAGGCAAGTGCTCCACCACTGAGCTTCATCCCTAGCCCCTTTCTTATTTTTTATTTTGAGACATGGTCTCACCAATTTGCATAGGCTGCCTCTGGCCTTGAGCCTGTGATTCTCCAGACTAAGCCTCCTGAGTAGCTGGGATTATATGAGGGTACCACAGCATCTAGATTATACTCTCCTATTTATAAATACATATTTATTTAAGGTCACTAATTTTAATGGGCTGGGATTTAGCTCAGTGGGTAGAGCGCTGCGCTGCAGTCTCTGAGACCCCAAGTCCAATTCCCAGCCCCGCAAAAATGGGAGAAGGGCCTGGCAATCCACTCCCAAGGCAATCCTGAAGAACTCAGCCATTGAAAACCCTATGAGGGTCGCTATGAGTCGGATACTGACTCGATGGCACCTAACAACAACAACAACAACAACAATTTTAATATCAATACTATATGCACATGAATATATATTCTTCCTATTTAGTCAATAATCTATCATTTTACTTGAATTTAACTCTCCAATGAGATTTTGCTTCTTAAATGGCATTTTGATCCATACTGTTTCTAACGATTGGTTGACACACCAATGTCAAATCAGGTTTTTATGAGACAGAAGAAAATATAACATTTTTCTCTGTATCAAAGTGTTTTCAGTATTTTAATTATATGCATTTGTTGTTGTTTTTTTTGTTAGGTGCCATTAAGTCAGGTCCAACTCATAGTGACCCTATGTACAACAGAATGAAACATTCCACCAAACTGTCCCATGCCTGGCACTATTGTCAGTGTGTCTTTGCCATTCCTAGGGTTTTCGATGGCTAATTGTTTCGGGATTGCTTAGAGAATGGATTGCCAAGTCCTTCTCCCATTTTTGTGGTGCTGCCGATCAAACCCAGGACCTCAGAAAGTGCAGAGCAGCACTCTACCAGCTGAGATAAACCCCAGCCCCAATTATATGCAGAGTTTGTTAAAATACTCAGCTATTTATTATTCTTATAAACAAAAGGTGATAATTATACTACATTGCATGTACATTGTAATATAATTCATTATATACATTCTGATGTAATTGTGTTATGGTGCGACATTTTGAAATACAATCCATTTGCTACATGAATATATTTGCAATTTTTACAAGTATGTAGATATTTTATCAGATTTGCTTTTTATATGTTTTTATCCTCCAAAGACTTATTTGCATAAGCTGATATTTTTCTACTTTAAATATCACATGAATGAAAGACATTTGTCTTCATGGTACTACTGACTTAATTTTTCAGTCTCTTTTATGATTTCTTAATTGTTGTTTATTGTAGCATTTTAATTGTCTGTGTAGAGCTTCAAGGATCTTCACAGGAGGCATTTTTCATACTATGTTTGTAATCGCTTTTGTTACAATGTGGAATAAGGCAGAGAATTGGCATAAGTAACATGAGGAGCTTTCTCTCCAAGCTGTGCTAATCACTCCAGCTCTCTTGTTCCAGTCTTCGTTGCTGTAATTCCCAAGGAAAATGAACAAAATGAAGATATCCTCTTCACTTGTGTGTTACTCTTTCCTTGACCATATCAGCCATCACCATTCCATGAATGATAGATGCAAAAGATATTTCTTCAAAATAATATTATATGCATACACATAAATGTCATAATGAAAAGTCTTTGTGCAATCTAAGCTAACTAATAATAAAGAAAAAAAAGAACAAAAATGCTCTTTTTTTTTCTGCTTGATTTGCCATATTCTATAAACTCAGAAAGTTTCCTTTCCATTTTAAGCTTAGCTTTACCTTTCTTTTTATTGGAGCAAGTGGCAAAGATTAGAGATTTCTGCAGAGTTTGGGGAAAGGAATGAAGCACACCCAAGATATGTTCTGTGACATATTAGATAAAAGGTACTAAAAACCTCTAGGATTGCCCAAAGTGACATTCAAGATAGAGACCAGAAGTGTCCTGGAGCAAGTAATCACTTATAGACTGCTATCCAATCATGGCCTAGGAGAGCAATTTTTCATGTTATATAATATTGGGATGAAATATACTAAACCTAGAAAATTTACTACTTTCCAGCTCATGACACTTTACCATGGCTCATGAACTTTCTACTTATTTGTGTAAGACATTAAATAGCCTATTACCAGCAGTCCAAGACAGGCACTGAATTGCCTATCATATTATACACACCTACTATGTAATTATACATTATTTACCTTGATATTTTAGACATATTTGTCCTGATATCTACAGAGTTAACATTAAAACTAATATTTGATACTTGTGTTACAGCTTAATGTTTGCCTAACACATAAGAATATACGTGTACTAACTGCAACTATATAATATTTTAAAAGCTGTCTGGATATGACTAATAAATTAATAAATAATTTCATTTAACTTAACTTCAAGATTTAGTTTAAATGTCTTGTTTTTGTAAGGTTGCATCTATGACAGAAATAAAAGAAAAAAGTATCTTTTATTTTTATATAAATACAACATGCTAACTTTTGCAAAGAATTGTTCATTCTCTCAGTTAATATAGCTGTACACTGATCAAAATGTTATGGAACTAGTTATTATAGCTAAATTAAATCAGTCTTATCAGTTTAGATTTGCGCCTCTCTATTTCCTCTGTGTGTGTAAGCTGCAGGTGCAATGCATCCCTTGGTGTTAACACGAGCTATTAGCAGAGCATGTACAACAAGTAAAATTGCATTTCTAAAAGCACTCTTGGGAGAAAATATTGAGTCTGTAATCAATTCCAGTAGACCTTCTTACACTTTTTGTAATTAAACAGAAGTGCTGAATATAGTGAGAATTTTAAGATCTATCTAGTTTTAAACTTCAGAGGATTATTTAAAGATATAGAATAAAACCCTTGACAGAATTCTCTTTGGAACTGGATGTGAAGGTACAAGTCTGAGTTTGCTGTAATTTTAAAGGGTTGCTATTTTTAATGCTATGTATGGTATTTTTAAATTAACAGACTACATGGGCAATGGTAGGTGGTCTTCTTGTTAGAAAAAGACTCTTAAGGTGATCTAGCCTCTGTGTACTTGCAATTTTTAGATAAATGGTAAATGACTAATAAAATTATTGCTGCAGTGAATGTGGTTAGCACTTAACAACACTTATAGGAATTTCATATATAGAATAGAGAGGAGATATTTATAGAAGTCATTATAATTGCTTAATCCCAGAGGAAATAACAGAAAAGTCAAAGGAAAATGAACTTCTGTCTTGACAGTGGGACATTATTAGAATAAACAGTGTACCTTGCAGTTACAGGGTCCAAAGCAAGGGTCCTCATTTGTGCTCCCTGAGCCACTGCAGTTACAAGGTTTGCAGTCTGGGTAGCCAGTGTAGCCCCTGGCACACCGATCACAGCTCACCCCTCCAAAGCCAGTTTTGCAATGGCAGGATCCAGGTGCCAGACCTAAGGGAAGAGGCATCATATATAAACATTTTTTAAAAATACATAATTTAATTCTTAAGGTTTGAACTACAGTAACTTTTAAACCAGATCTTGACTCTAAAATTAGGTTATTGATGTATGGAGGTTAAATAAAAGCTTGCTATGATTATGCTAACATAGCCCTTTTAAGTTCCATGTGTATCATGTCCATATATCAAATGATAAAAAGAAATCTGATAATATTAACAGAGGTTACAAAACATTAAATACTAACATTTGCCTCTGATCTTAAAATTTCTAAGTTAGAGTTGTATGAGTATAGTCTTCTGATGTGCTATTATTGCATATAAGAAGACTATGTTGTTGTTGTTGTTCTTGTTGTTAGGTGCCATCGAGTCATGTCTAACTCATAGCAACCCTTACAGGGCTTTCAATGGCTGATTGTTTAAGGGATTGCCTCTGGGAGTGCATTGTCATGTCCTTCTCCCACTTTTGTGGTGCTGAGGATTGGACTCAGGTCCTCAGAGACTGCAGAGCAGTTTTCTACCAACAGAGCTAAATCCCAGCCCCCTCAGATGACTATAGATAATGTTAATGTGCTATATATTTCAGAAAGTTTGAAGACAGGAGTTTGAATGTTTTCACCATAAACAAATGGTGTTTGAGGAAACATATATGTGTAACTTTATTTAAGCATTACACAACTTGTACGTGTATCAAAATATCACATGGTACGTCATGATATGTATAATTTTTTAATGTTTTTATATATCAGTTAAAATTTATTTAATTTAAAATTTAAAATTTTTCCAGAAACTGAGACTAAAGGTAGAGGTACTCCATGGAGTAAAAAATATCTAACTTCTGTGTCCAGAAATACTGTACACCAGATGTCCAAAGAGCCCTTCCTGCTCAGGACAAAATAAAAGACAGACATAGAGATGGATGATAGAATGGTTGTGTTCTAATGAAATTAAGAAATATCTTGGAGTTGAGAAACTACAACATTTATTTCTAGAAGTGTAGTCATTTATATGCAAAGGTTTTTCCTGGAGTTGGTTAACAAAGTCTGATAAATTATATGACAGTTCATGGAGCATGGTTTCATAGAACAATTACAAAATAATCTAGGTCCTATACAAATTAGAATGTCATATCAGAGAATCTTATGTAAATTCTAGGTTTTGGAAAGGGGAAAGTAGGAAATACACACACAGGCATGCACTTACACACAAAACACATACACATAATTATGAAATGCATAAGCAAATGAGACTCCAGTGAATAAAAATGGAAAAAACTACAACTGCAGAATCCGACTCAGAGGGCAGAGTGCTACTAACCCATACGGAGTATTACGTATACATTTTAATATTCTGAGAGGGATGATATTAAATATCAATGAATGGAAAAAAATTATTGGAAAACAAACTATAGATAGAAATGCTCTTTATAAAAGATATATCAAAATAAAATCCAGATAGATTAATAAATGAAGTATAAAATGAAACCAGACAAAAGAAAGAAAGAAATACATTTACCTAATTGTGGGGTAGAGTTTTAGAATTATAAGGACATGTATGA
>VMDO01020945.1:0-36396 GCA_007922755.1 Pedetes capensis
AAAATAATAGATTTTACTCACATATGTGTTATAGTTTTATATATGCATATATATGTGTTTAAGTCATATTACCTCTTTAAGCATTTTCTTCATCTCATAGAATGAGATTATTGCATATAATGAATATACCTCTAAACAGTAGTCAGCATATCTCATGGCAATAAAGGCTGTGAATTTTTACTATTAATTCGTGAACTCACTACAAATGCAAGTCTGCTTGTATTGTACCCTTATTAACACTGGTATTACCATTAAAAATCTATTCTAATTTGATGGTTTAAAAATATGACATATCTTTCTGAGAATGTGGCTCACACTTATAACCCCAAAGACTAAGGAGGCAGAGCCAGGAGGATTGTAGGTTCAAAGCCAGAAGCAGCCTGCATAATTTAGTGAAAGCCTGTCTCAAGATAAAAAATAAAAAATGGGATAGGGGTGCAACTCAAGGGTAGAGTTCTTGCAAAGTATTTGCAAGGCCCCTCAACCTCCAAAGACTGAAAAATAAGCAAGTAAGTAAATAAATAAATACAATTAATTTTAAAAGATATGTCTTACTTGAAAACCCTAAACAAATAAAAATTACATAATATGATAATTATATAATATAAATACATAAATATATAAATAATGTAATTATTGTTGTTAGGTGCCATCGAATTGGGTCTGACTCATAGAGATCCCATGTACAACAGAATGAAACATCCCCAATTCTGTGCCAGGCACATGATCTTATTTATGTTTAATCTCATTGTTTCAGACACTGTGTCAATCCATCTAGTTGAGGGTCTTCCTTTTTTTCATTGATCTACCACTCTCCCAAACCTGATGTCCTTCTCTAGAGATTGGTCCTTCCTAACTACTTGTCCAAACTATGTAAGTTGTAGTCTAGCCATCCTTGTTTCCAAGGAACACTGTGGTTGCACTTCTTCTAGGACAGATCTATTGGTTCTTTTGGCGGTCCATGGTATATACAATATTCATCCCCAGCACCATAATTCAAAAGCATCAATTCTTCTCATGTCTCCCTTCTTCACTGCCCAGCTTTAACAATCATATGATGTGACTGAAAATACCATGGAATGAGTCAGGTGCACCTTCATCTTCAATGTGACATCTTTACTTTTCAAAACTTTAAAGAGATCCTATGCTGCAGCTTTCCCAATGCAATGGGTCTTTTGATTTCTTGGCTGCTGCTTCTATGAATGTTGATTGTATAATAAAGTAAAACAAAATCTTGGACGTCAGTCTTTTCTCTATTTATCATGAAGTTGCTTACTGATTAAGTTGTAAGAATTTTTGTTTTATTCATGTTGAGGCATAATCTGTACTGAAATCTGTGTTCTTTGATCTTCATCTGTAAATGCTTTAAATCATTTTTAGTTTCAGCAAGCAGAGTTGTGTCATCTGCATAATGCAAGTTATTAATGACTCTTCCTCCAATCCTGATGCCATGTTCTACTTCATAAAGTTCAGTTTCTAGGATTATTTGCCAGCATAGAGGTTGCAGAGGTATGATAAAAGGATACAACCCTGATGCACAACTTCCTTGACTTTAAACCAGGTGGTGTTTCCTTATTCTATTTGAAAGATTGCCTCCTGATCCATGTACAGTTTCCTCAGGAATACAATTAATTTCTCTGGTATTCCCATTCTTAGAAGTGTTATCTGTAATTTGTTGTGATCCACACAGTCAAATGCCTTTGCATTGTCAAGAAAATATAGATAGACATCTTTTTGGTATTATCTACTTTCAGCTAATATCCACCTAACATCAGCGATGATGTCCTCATTTCTACTCCCTCTCCTGAATCCTGCTTGATTTTCTGGCAGTTCCCTGTCTATATACTACTCCAGTTGCTTTTGAAAGATCTTTAGCAAAATTTTACTTGTGTGTGATTTAGTGATATCATTCTATAATTTCCACATTTGATTGGATCCCTTTTCTTCGCAATATGCACAAATATGGAACTCTCAGTCAGTTTGGCCAGGTAGCTGTTTTCCAAATCTCTTGACATAAACAAATGGGCACTTCTAGTGCTGTGTTCTGTTTCATGAAAGATCTCAATTCCTATTCCATCAATTCCTGGAGATTACATTTCACCAATTCCTTCAAGTCAGCTTCTACTTTGTCCTTCAGTATCATTGGTTCCTCAACATATGTAACCTCTGGAAATGGGTGATCATCCACTAATTCTTCTTGGTATAATGACTCTGTGTATTCCTTCTATATTCTTTTGATGTTTCCTGCATCTTTTAATATTTTCCCTGTAGAATCTTTCACTATTTCCACTTGGGGCTTGAATTTTTTCTTCAATTGCCTAATCTTGAGAAAACCAGAGCATGTTCTTCCTTTTTGGTTTTTTATCTCTATGTGTTTGCACATGTCATTATTATTATTATTATTATTATTATTATTATTATTATTTGATTTTGTCTTCTTGAGTTGCCCTTTGAAATTTACTGTTTAGTTCTTTAACATGATCATGTCTTCCTTTTACTTTTTTTAGCTGCTCTACATTCATGGGTATGTTTCAAAGTCTCTTTAAACATGTAATTTGGTCTTTTCCTTTATTTCACCTCTGTTTAATCACCTTTTTCTTCCCTCATGGATGATGTTTTTGATGTCATGCCACAAGACATCTGGTTTTTGATCCTTAGTGTCTAATGCATCAAATCTGGTCTTGAGGTGGTCTTTGAAATCAGATGGGATATACTCAAGGTTATACCATGACTCTCATAGACTTGTTCTAGTTTTCTTCAGTTTCTGTTTGAACCTGCATATGAAATGCTGATGATCTGAGGTATTGTTAGCACTTGTCTTGTTCTGACTTTTGATATTTGGCTTTTCCATCATCTCTTCCCATAAATGTAGTCAATTTTGTTCCTGTATGTTCCATTTGATTAATTCCATGTATATACATGTCTATAGTCCCCACTTATCTTGGTGAAAAAATGTACTTGCAATGAAAAAGTCATTGGTCTGAAAAAATTTTATCATGCTATCTCCAGCATTATCTCTGTCACCAAGGCCATATTTTCCAACTACTGAGGCTTCTTTATTTCCAGCTTTTGCATTCCAGTCATCAGTAATTATCAGTGCATTTTGATTACCTGTCCCAATCAATTAGCTAAGTATAAAATTTTAAGCTGGGATTTTTGTTTCCATACAATGTGACCTTTATTCTACTTGTTTTAATATGTTTGTTATTTATGTTTATATTTTTCTTTTATAACCTGTTATTTTTCACTTGTATACCAATTTTTCTTCATATTCTCATTTTTCATTATAATATGTCTAAGTATGTTATTTGTAGCTATCAAATTCAAAACTTACAGTATACATCATTATTTTTTCTGTATCTTTTAAAGTTTTTTAGTTTTATTTTTAATGACCGATAACCATGTATATGGGGTACAATGTTAGTTTTTTAAAAATTAATTTTTATTTACTTTTTTGACACATTAATTGTACAAATGAATGCAGTTCACTGTGATATTTCCATACATGTTTACGTTGTATATCAATCATATCCATCTACCTTTCCTTACAGGGTCCCCCTCCTGTCTTCCCCTTCTTCCCCTCAGCACCCTTCTCTGTCCCTAAAAGTCTCTCTTAACTTCTTTCTGTTCCTTCATCCCCCTTCTCTTTCTCCATCTCAAGTGTCTACTATTCCATTCTGCACTTAACAAGATTGACTTCTTGGTTTCCATACTTGAGTGAAAACATGTGATATTTGTTTTTCTGTGTTGATATTGTTTCACTCAACATAATGTTCTCCATTTCCATCCATGTTGCTGCAAAGGACAGGATTTCATTCTTTTTATGGCCGAGTAGTATTTCATTGTGGTAATATACCAAATTTACTTACTGCATTCATTGCTGAAAGGCATCTGGACTGGTTCCATAGTTTGGTTATTTTGAGCAATGACACAGTAAATCATAAGGGTGGAAGTATCTTTTTGATATAACAATTTCGTCTACTTTGTATATACAACCAGTACTAGAATTACTGCACCACATTGTAGTTTTATTTTTAGTTTTTTGCAAAATCTCTGTAATTTTTTTCCATAGTGGCTACACTAGTTAACATTCCCACTAACAATGAAATAAGAGATTCCATTTCTCCACATTATCGCTAGCATTTATTTCTTGAATTTTTGATGATAGCTATTCTAACTGGAATAAGATAAAATCTCATTATGGTTTTGATTTGTACTTCCCTGAAGATCATTGAAATTGAGCATTTTTTCATGTCTTGGCTGGTCATTTTCATGTCTTCTTTTGAGAAGTGTCTGCTTAATCCTTTAGCTCAGTTTTTAATTTGATTATTTATTTAGGGACATTCATCTTTTCTATGTTCCTAATATATTCTGAATGTGAACCCTTTGTCAGATCTACCATTTGCAGATATTTTCTGCCATACAGTAGATTGTCTTTTAATCCATTGATTGTTTTCTTTGCTGTGCAGAAACTTCTTAATAAGGTATAATCCCACTGGGTGCAGTGGCTCAGGCCTGTAATCCCAGTGACTCCGGGAGGCAGTGGCAGGAGGATTGCAAGTTCAAAACCAGAGGCAGCCTGCATAATTTATTGAGATCCTATCTCAATAAAACAAACAAACAAAAAAAATGGGCTAAGGGTGCAACTCAGTGGTATAGCACTTGCAAGGCACACATGCACAAGGCCCTGGGTTCAACCACCACTACCGCAAAATATATATATATATATAAATAGTATAATCCCATATGTTTTTCTTTCATTGCCTTGATTTTGGGGTCATATCTAAAAATGTCTTGCCTGCACCAATGCTTTGAGGTGTTTTTCCTGTTTTCCTATCATAACTTCATAGTTTCAGGTTTAATGTATAGGGTTTTGATCCATTTTGAATTGATTTTTGTGTATGATGAGAGAAAGGGATTTAGTTCTTCTGCACATGCACATCCAATTTTGCCAGCACCATTTAATGAAGAGACAGTCTTCTCTTTATTCCTTGTTCTTGGTGCCTGTATCAAAATTCAGCTGTATAATCATAGGTTTATTTCTAGGTTCTCTACTCTGTTCCATTGGCCTATGTGTCTGTTTTTCTACTAGACCCACAGCCGTATAGTATGTGTTGAAGTCAGGTATTGTGATGCCTCCAGCCTGTGTTTGCTTGGGTTGTTGTTGTTGTTGTTGTTGTTGTTGTTTTGTTTATTTTTTTGTTTTTTAATTTGTTTTATTTTATTTTTTCATCCATTCTTTTTCTAATTTTTTTGTTTTCTGTTTTTTTGTTTTGTTTTGTGTTTCAGACAAGATCTTGCTATACAGCCAAGGCTAGCCTAACTTATGATCCTTTTGCCTTCCCACCCTGGATGATGGGATTGTAGGTGTGCGCTACCACACCTGGCCACTATAGAATTTCTGTCATAGCCCAGCATGGTGGCACACACCTGTAATCCCAGTGGCTCAAGAGGCAGAGGCAAGAGAATTGCAAGTTCGAGACCAGAGGCAGTCTGAACAATTTAGCAAGACCCTGTCTCAAAAAAAAAAAAAAAAAAAAAAAAAAGTGAAAAAATGGACTAGAGGCAGCAGCTCAGTGTTTTATGGTTTCCACTGTAGAGTTTTTTCATTTTCTTGTTAAGTTTATTCTTAAATATTTTGTAGCTATTGTGAATAGGATTGTTTTCTTAATTTCTTTTCTGCAAGTTCACTATTTATCTATAGAAATGGTACTTTTTTGTATGTTGATTTTATATCCTGCTACTTTACTGAATTTGTTTATGGGTTCTAAAATTTTTTGATGGAGTATTTATATTTTTCTATGTATAAAATCAGGTTAAATGACAACATGGATGATTTAACTTTGTCTTTTCCAATTGGAAAGTCTTTTATTTCTTTCTCTTTCCTAATTGCTCCTGATAAGACTCCCAGTGTGATTTTAAATAAAAGTGGCAAAAATGGATATCTTTTTTTGTTCTCCATCTTAGAGGAAACCTTTTCAGATTTTCCCAACTCAGTGCTATATGGACTTGGTACTTTCATATGAAACCTTTATTATTTTGAGATATGTTCCGTCTTTACCTTTTTTTTGAGAGTTTATATCATAAAGACACAGTCTTATCAAATGTTCTATTTTGCATCTACTGAAATGATCATAGGGATTTTGTCCTTCATTCTGTTACTGTGTTATATTACACTTACTGATTTGTATATATTGAACCATCTTTGCATCTCTGGGATGAATCCAATCTGATCATCATTTATGATGTTGTTGATATGCTGTTGAATTTGATTTGATAGCATTTTATTGAGAATTTTCATACCTATGTTCATCAGAGATATAGGTCTATAGTTTCCCTTTTTTGTGGTATCTTTTATTTTGTTAAAATAATAATGGTGGCCTCATAAAAAGATTTTGGCATAATTCCTTCCATTTCAATTATTTGGAACAGTTTAAGAAAAATTGGTATTAAGTCCAGAATTTAGCTGTAAAATCATCAAATCTTGAGCTTTTTTTTAGGTTAGACATTTTTAATTACCATTTCAGTCTCATAATGCATTATTGGTCTATTTAGATTTTCTATTTCTTCTTGATTAAATTTTAGTTTATGTATGCATTTGTGAATTAATCTATTTCTTCTAGATTTTCCAGTTTTTTAGCGTATGGTTGTTCATAGTAGTTTCTTATCAACTTTTGTATTTTTGTGGTTTCAGGTGTAATGTTTCCTTTTTTATCTCATTTTTTCTTGATTAGTCTGACTATAGGTTTGGCAATTGCACTTTTGTTTTATTTTATTATTTATTTATTTATTTATTTATTTATTTATTCTTGCTGTACTGAGGGGTTGAATCCAGAGCCTTGCACATACTTTGAGTGTGCTCTGCCATTGAGCTGCACCCCCAGCCCTCTTTTTAAATTTTTACCTTGATACAGGGTCTTGCTAAGTTACACAAGCTGCCCGTGGCCTCAAACTTGTGATCTGCCTGCCTTCACCTCTCAAGTCACTGAAATTAGAGGTGTGTACCACTATGCCCTGGGGATGGGATTTAGCTCAGTGGGTAGAGCGCTGCGCTGCAGTCTCTGAGGTCCTGAGTTCAATTCCCAGCACCGCAAAAATGGGAGAAGGGCCTGGCAACCCACTCCCAAGGCAATCCCAAAGCACTCAGCCATTGAAAACCCTATGAGGGTCGCTATGAGTTGGATACCGATTCGACGGCACCTAACAACAAAAACAACAACCACTATGCCCAGCTTATTCTTCTTATTGTTTGACAGAGTATTACCATATCACCCAGGCTGGCCAGGAACTCACTGTGTAGGCCAGGCTGACCTTGAACACATATCCATCTTCTTGCCTCAGCTTCCCAACTACTGAGATTACAGGCATGCATGACCTTGCATGGCTTGGCACTTTTATTTGGAACACAGTTGGCTTTATGTATCCCTGGGTTCTACATCCACAGATTCCACAAAGTATAGATCAAAATTATTTGAAAAAAAAATTGCATCTGTATGAAATATTTATATCTTTTTGGTCATTGTTCCCTAAATAATACAGCACAACAAATATTTTTTAACATGTACATTGTGTTAGGTTTTAAAAATAATATTGTTCTTGTTGTTAGATGCTGTCAAGTTGGTATCCAACTCATAGCGACCCTCATAGGGTTTTCAATGGCAGATTGTTTCGGGATTGCATTGGGAGTGGATTGCCAGGCTCTTCTCCCATTTTTGCAGTGCTGGGAATTGAACTCGGGACCTCAGAGACTGCAGCGCAGTGCTCTACCAACTGAGCTAAATCCCAGCCCCTAAAAATAATATAGAGATAGTTTAAAGCATAGGGTAGGATATACAAAGGTTATATGCAAAAACTATGCTATTTTATATAAGGAACTTGAACATTTGTTGATTTTAGTATCTCGTGGAGGTCCTGGACCAAATCACCATGGATATTGATGGATGACTGTATTATATCTTTCTTTCATTATGGAAAATTTCAGACATTACACCTTCACGAAGTGCACTTCTGCCTCTCTCTGCATCATCTTTTGTTATGCTTATGGGACAAATATTGGACTACTCAACTCTATCCTCACCCTTAAGTCTCTTAGCAGTATATCTGCTTTCATCTTTTTCTCTCTCTCCACAATATAGCTGAATATTTCATATTATAATCTCAATTCACTAACTCTCTTTTTGTCATTGTCTCGTCTGGAGTACACATTATTCATTGAGACCTTTTTCTTCAGTGACTGATATTTCAATTCTCTTATCTTTTCTCAAGTCATTATAGACTGTTTTAGTTGTATTTCTTTTTCTTTAATGAATATTAGGTATTCATTAAAATCTTTGAGATGCATACTAAATTTAAAATCTACTTTGGACTTTAATAATTTTAATCTAACTAAATGAACTTTATCTTTCTTTTTACACTGCTTATTGGTAAATGTTGGGGGGTGCAGAGTAATATGGTATTTACTATTTCTATTGTGCAACTATTACATTGTTTTGGTTACACTTTCATCAATTTACAAAGTTTATGGAACCCTTTGATTAACATGTAGTAAATTTCGTATGCAATTATGTGTTATATTCCTCTATTTTTCCCATGTTTTTGTAAAGTTGCATCATCTACTTTGAGATTATTCTCTCCCCTTTATCCCTTTACATTATTTCCCCTCCCCTTCCTGACTTCTATAACCTTTACTTCCCCCTACTAGTCCCATCCTTCCTTCCTTCTACTCTGCTCATATTTTCCCTTTTTAGCTAAGTTTGATTGTTCATTTTTATGTATCTACATATGTATAGTTGTTTTTCTTCCTTTAAGTAAGATTCAACTCACACATATGAGTAAAAACATATGGTATTCCTCTTTTTGAGCCTGTGTTTGTTCACTTAAGGTGATATTCCCCAGTTCCATCTATTTGTCTTCAAATGACATTATTTCATTCTTTTTTATTGCTGAATAATATTCCACTTTGTATATGTACACAATTTTTTATCCATTCTTCTGTTGATGGATATCTTGGTTGGTTCCATATCCTTGCAATTGTGAAGAATGCTACATGAAACATGGAGATGAGGAGTCTCTGTGGTAGGATGCCTTGTCTTCTTTTGGATATATTTCCAGTAGTGGCATAGCTGGGTCATACAACAGTTCTATTCTTAGTTTTCTAGGGTATCTTCATATTGATTTCCAAAGTGGTTGAACTAATTTACAGTCCCACCAGCAGTGTAAAAGTGTTTTTTCTCTGCATCCTCACCAGCATTTGTAAATCAGAAACCTTAAAACTACTGGAAGAAAAGATCAGAAACTTGCTCCAACGCATAGACATAGGAAAGTATTTCCTTAACAAGACTCCAGAAAATGGAACCAAGAATTGACAAATGGTATCACATGAAATTTAAAAGCTTCTGTACAGCAAAGGAAATAACAGTTAAGGAAGAGCCCACTGAATAGAAGAAAATTTTTGCATCCTACACATCTGATAGAGAAGTAATTGCTAGAATATACAATGAATTTTAGAAAGTAAATCCCAGGACAACAAATAACCCAATACATACATGGGCAAAGGAAATGAACAGACAATTCTCAAATGAAGAAGTCTGTAGGGCTAACAAACACATGGGAAAATGCTCAATATCCCTCACTATTCAGGAAATGCAAATCAAAATAACACTGAGATCCCATCTCATTCCAATAAGAATGCCCAAGATAAAAAAAACAAATCATTTTATTTCAATTTTTATTACATTTACTAGTTTTAAATCTCTTTACATGTTAAGGAATCTATTTTGTAGCTTTGTTTGATGAGTAAAATGGCTGATTCTCTCTTTTTCCTCCTTTTTACCTCTTTTGTTCTGTATTTTTGCTTCCTCTTCCATAGCAGTCAGTACTGCAGCTATTTCCTTTGACCCAGATTTCTCTTTCCAATAGCCCCAGGACCTCCTAGCAGAGGTTTCACATTTATGATTCAAGAAACTTGCCTTGTGGTATTGAAAACACAAATCCAGTCGCTGACTCTGTAACTTAGTTCAGGTCCAGGTTGTGAGACTATATATTAACTGCAGCTCCCTTAAATATATAACTTCATAAAAACTGTAGCTTCGAACAACATTAGCCAGGAACTTTTGACATAGTCATTTTGTCTGGAAATCTTACAGTACCTATGGCTTTAGCAATAGGTTGGCTTTTATCTCTCATCTGACACAAAGTGCTTTTAGTCTCTGATACCTTACAGAATCCAAATGACCATGGTTTGTTTCTAAATCCAGAGCCCAGAGGACCATCCTTGTTTTTTGTTTTCTGTTTCTTGTCTACTTTTCTTTATTGAGTATTGTGCCTACTATCCTTTCATCAAACTTTTTGAGATCTTATACTTTAAATATCATATTTTAGCCCAGTTCTCTCTTTGAGACATAGTATGGCTCAGTATCTAACACAGACTCTAGAATCAAACAGAGTTGAATGTGCCTTATTCATCTTTTTGCTATGCAGACTGCAGGCAAGTTAATTAAGCTTTCAATGGCTCAATTTCCCCACCAATAAAATGGAAAGAATCACCTATTTTATAGTAATTCTTGTTTCTTTGTCAGATTATCTGAAATTTGTATATATCTATACATAAATACTTCAAACCCTAAGTAGTACATAGTGTTTACCCAACTAATGCTAGTTATTATTATTTTTTAATCATCTCATTTATAGTTACATTTTAAGAACATCTTAGAGTCTTAAAAAGTTCTTTACTTTTCCTAGAAGGTTATATGTTGTGAGATAGGATGAAAGTGATACATTATGAAGCTGTGAGAATCAGCTGTGATATTATTTATGTGTATATTATAAGGTAAACCATAATGTATTATACAAATGTGTAATTTTATTCTTGTGATCACAAAACATTTTTCTGAGTTTTGATAATTTAACATTTCTATGTTTTTGAAAAATATTGTAAATCAGATATAGTTAATGTTGATTACTCTCTAATTTGTTTTACATTCAATTATTCAAGTATTAATTCATAGTCAAATGCCTAAAGTGTAGCAGAAACTATGCAGGGTTCTGTAGACTCAATGTTACAAAGAGCCACAGATCTGAATCTGAGCTACTTTAGAACTCTATCCAATCACCTGGGGTACTTTCCTCTCCTCAAAATTAGTACTGATAACAATGGCATATCTTAAAATGAAAAGCACTATATTTGATAAAGAAATTTGAAAAATACATAATTTATCTTTGAGGAATTTAATCATGGTTATTTTTAAGATTCAAAGTATGAAAGGCCTATAGAAGATACACAAGACTTTTATAAACATCTCTTATTAAATTGTTGTATATTTGTATTATATACTTTTAATCCATATAACCACAGTTTAGTCTCAAAGTTAAAAAAAAATGGGCTGGGGGTGCAGCTCAGTGGTCCATCACTTGCAGAGCATGCAAGTGCAAGGCCCTGGGTTCAACCCCCAGTACTGCAAAAAAAAAAAAAGTATCATATACATATATACATATATAAAGCCTACTGAATTGAACCAAGAAAGATCTTAACTGATTTATCAGTATGAAGGTTCAAAGTATAAACAAATTGTATCTGTGTTTTTCCATAATCAATTAATAACCTATTTCTTCTTACCTTGCAATACACAGAGAGTTTCATATAGAAAATTATATTAATATATAACGTTTCTTGATCTATCTAAAATATAGCCCCATAACCCTCAGTCATGTGTTAATGCCTAAATTTGTAAAAAAAAAAAATTACATTAAGTCTTAAGATATATTTATATTAAAGAATACTATTAGTTTATGAAAATAGTCTTTTAGTTATTCACTTAAATTGTAAATAATCCCATTAGCAGTCCAGTTTTTTTCTTTACTTTGTTTTATAATACATAAATATGCTTGGAAAATCCGTGTAGAGATATAGCAGTTCGATCTGCTTGTTTCCTTGCAGCTGGTGGTGTTAAGTTTGCATAAAAGAAGGCTCTAGCAGTTTTCTGAATCCACAAAAACACCAAGTTTATTTTGTCTAGTACATTAGATTGTGATTACAAATTAATGTATGTCCCTTTTCTGTTTATAAACAGTGCTACATTCATTTTTTGATCCTTTTTCTTTAATTTGTAATAAATTCAGAAGTAATATTAAAAGTTTCAAAAATATGAACACTTTGTCATCCTTGATACACATGTTAAATTTTCCTCCAATAGATTTTCATCAGCCTAGATGAATCTGGGCTGGAGATTAGCAAAGTCAGTAAAGTGCTGCTCTGCATGTTCTGAGGCACTGGTTTTGATCCCTAGCACCACAAAAATGGAATAAGGACCTGGCAGCCCACTTCTGAAATAATCCTGAAACAATCAGCTATTGCAAATCCTAAGAAGAGCAGAGAAGCACTGATATAGTACTGAGCATGACAGTGTCAAGGAGTGTTTTGTCTGCTGTACATAGGGTCACTATGAGTCGGACTTGACTAGGTGGCACCTAACCACAGCAACAAGAGGAAGCTAGTTTAGTCTTATGTTCCCCTACTCTAATGTATAAATAATCTTATGTTTGTATGGTTCTCTATTATAAGATCTTATTTTGATGATGAGGAGTCTTAACAGGGACAATCAGGAATGGTGACTACTCATTTTTATTTCAATTTTCATTTCAGTTTTATCCACTTTGCCAAATTCTGCTTGTGTTCTTTCTTGAGTCTTGCAATTAAAAATAAATTCTTTCTGAGGTTTAGCTCATTTAACTCTTTTGAGATTGTCACATATTGTCATCCAAAACAAAACAAAACAAAAACAAAAACAAAAATAAAAAACAAAGAAAAAGACATTTTCTTGGAAATCGTCCTTAGTTTAGGTTAGGTGCCTTACTACATCTACCCTTTGTATTCTTCTCATTGTCATAAGTTCTAAATAAAACAATTTTTCCAACTAATCTCTTCCTCATAGCTCTCCACCTGTAGAATCCTCAAAACTTACATTTTGCATTTTGCATTAGCACTATTCTATTTCCCTATTGTATTTTAGGAAGGAAATTGACAGTTGGCTCTCTGGCTTACCAAAACAGGAGAAGGGACACAGGATCTGGAGGACATTCCAGGCTTTCAGTTCTGAATACCCTATCCCTTTTATCATTTCCTTTTTGTAAGTGACTTGGAACCATCAGGGTTAGAATTAATGTGTACCTCAAGACTGCTATGGAAGGACTTGGACTAAAATTAAAACTTTAGGTGAGTTCCAAGGAGGCATTACTTTCATAACAGTTTAACAAATATTTGGTTGAGTTCTATTATACTTCAAACACTGTTAAGTAGGTTGTACATTTCCTCTACCTGCTTAGTGTAACGATGCTCTTCTTTCATTACCAAGTGCCTTCCAGTTATCAAATCTAAATTCCAAATTATTTCTATCACCTAATAAGTTATTATATCCACTTTACTATAGTACATACTTACTCATGGCTTCTAAGTTCCTAAGGCAATGTAAAAATCTGACTAAATGATATTAGTTAGGTTGTTAGGTGCCGCCGAGTCGGTATCCGACTCATAACGACCCTCTGTACAACAGGGGAAACACTATTGTCAGTGCTTCTATGCTGTGCATAGGGTTTTCAATGGCAGATTGATTTTTGGGAGGGGGTTGCCAGGTCCTTCTCCCAAGCCTACAGCTTCTGGTGTTTCCAGACTGTCTCCCATCCAGGTACTAACCAGGCCCGACCCTGCTTAGCTCCAAGATCTGACAGGATCAGGTTCCACAGGGCTATGGAAATGATATTAGTTGTTCAAAAAAGTTAAAAACTACTATGGACTGTTTGATTAATGAACCATTTGGCTTAGCACCTGATTCATTAAAAGCATTTAATAAGTATGTAATCATTTTAATATTAGTAAAATATAAACTATTAAACACTGCCCATTTTACAGCAATAAAATCTTCAACTATTACATGTAAAATATTTAAATTATCTTAGTATTTATTTTCAACCAATAAAAATGATAAAACTACTTTTTATTTTTAGTACATTTCCTAAAATTTTACTATTCAATGGAATAAAGTATACTTTTAAATCATCTTTAATTCACAGAGAATAAATGTATATCAGGTCAGTAACTTGCCTTTGGTATTATGTGCATCCAAATGAAATTCTGATTAAAATTTATCTACCTTTTTCTCAAAATTGAGCAAAGATTCAATTTTGTGACTTCTGAAGATGATTGAAAGCCTTTATATTTGGAAAGACATTTTTTTCCTAATTTATAACATTAATATTCCCTGCTAATACACAGAAATGCTTTTTCTTTTTCTGAAATGAAATTCACTGATTCCTCGCCATTCTTACAAAACATGTTTACATATTTGAGAACATTCCAAGTTCTCTATGTTCCTTTTAAGTCATAAAAAAGATTAAGCATTTCATTTATTAGATTAGGGACAGACTTTTTATTACTTTGCCAGTGACAGCAGTTATAGAATTTTAAACTAATGGCATCTATTGCATAACTGACATGTTTAGGGAAAACCAAAAAGGCCACTAGAACTGTTACATAGGATGGACTTTTTTATAGAAAGGATAGAAATAGAGAAGTAGTTAGAAAAAAAGTGAGCTAGCTCAAAATAATAATAATAATAATAATAATAATAATAATAATAATAATATAATGTTAATAACTTCTACATTAAAGAAATAGGAAAACTGAGAGGAAAGTTTTTGACTTAGTATTTAAAATTTAAGATAGAGCTATGAGGAAAACTGTATATCAAACTGAAAACAGTATATTGAGTTACAATAAACATTAATGATGGTTCTAATGCGGCCAATATTCATTCTATTTGTGAACAGGAAAATAAATGATGGAATGATGAAATGGAGTGTAGATTACAAGTCACTAGGACACAGCAACTCCTCTCACTCATCGTCACTCATCAATATATCCTCAGTTCCTGACATGAAGTGGATGCTTATTAAATACTTCCTATGAAGCCAGCGGGCTGGGATTTAGCTCAGTGGGTAGAGCACTGCGCTGCAGTCTCTGAGGTCCTGAGTTCAATTCCCAGCACCGCAAAAATGGGAGAAGGGCCTGGCAATCCACTCCCAAGGCAATCCCGAAGCACTTAGCCATTGAAAACCCTATAAGGGTTGCTATGAGTCGGATACCGACTCGACGGCACCTAACAACAACAACAACATGAAGCCAGCAGAAGGTGTAGACAGCCTTGGAACTCCAAACTGATAATCCTTTGTGGCCACCATTACACTGGGAAAATATCCTCCTATGTTTCCATTATACCTGAACACACCCACTCTTCCTTCTGATACCCACAATTTCCATATCCAATTGCCTTCTTTCTTGTTCTATTGTTGTTGTTGTTAGGTGCCCTTGAGTCGGTATCTGACTCATAGCAACCCTCATAGAGTTTCCAATGGCTGACTGTTTCGGGATTGCCTTGGGAGTGGATTGCCAGGCCCTTCTCCCATTTTTTGAGGTGCTAGGAATTGAACATGGGACCTCAGAGACTGCAGCGCAGTGCTCTATCAACTGAGCCAAAATTAGCCCCTCTTGTTCTATTAGCTATTACCAAAATGGCTGCAAATATTTCTACTGAGAATTTCACCCAACAGACCACAATAAATACCATTTTATTGCAATCAATTTCATTTGTCCTCAGCTATACTTCTTGACATGACAAAACTCTTCTCTCCCTGCATCCATTTGTTTTCCTACCACTCTTTATTTTTACTTTGTATAAAGTATAAATGTGCTTATGAGGTAATTTGTATAACACTTGCATGATATGTGACGTGTTTATATGTAAACAAATTATAACTGTATATTTTGTTTTGCTACATCTCATATAATCAAAATAAGGTAAATGTTTTTATGAAAAACTATTTCCTAAAATTTAGTATAGGATTTAATATATCAAGAATATCATTTTACTTAATTTTATGTCCAAGATAAAGAAATAATGAATACTTTTTAGTTTGTAGTTTGTATTTTTCTTGAATTCATAAACATTTTAGCACAAATCTTATCTTTTGTCGGTGGGTTACTATGTGTATTAATATATGCATGTACATTTATTTTTGTTTGTTTTGTATTTTGAAGGGTCACATAATAGCATCTTGTGATGCCTGCGGAGTAGTGAAACTGTGGGACTTTCGGAAGCTCTCACCAATTGTGTCCATCGACGTAGGTCCTAGTCCTGGTAATGAGGTGAACTTTGATTCATCAGGTAGGATCCTTTTCATTTAACTCTTGTGACCAATCTAACAAGTTTAATATTTGTTCTGAAATTATTTTGTGTCTCTTTAAACTTTTTGTTCCTTCCTTCTGAGTAAGTTTCTGCTTCTGAATTATAATGTGCTCTATTTTATCTGTATTATACATCATATATCATGAATGAATTATACTCATCATCTATTTAAATACAAATAATAGAGGATATGTGTTCCGGATATAGAAAACACAACTTTGCTAGTAGTGCCACATGAAAAACCTGATTGCCCACAAACTTTAGAATCATCATGAAAGGTAAGCAAACAGGACCTTCTAAAGCAAAAGTGGGCTGGGATTTAGCTCAGTTGGTAGAGCGCTGCACTGCACTCTCTGAGTTCCCGAGTTCAATTCCCAGCACCGCAAAAATGGGAGAAGGCCCTGGCAATCCACTTCCAAGGCAATCCCGAAACAATCTGCCATTGAAAACCGTACGAGGGTCGCTATGAGTTGGATACCAACTCGACGGCACCTAACAATAACAATAACAAAGCAAAAGTAATTGAGAATAGAAAAGAACAAAAATTTGATAAAAATCAACTTGAAGGATTTTAATGGAATACTTTAGTCATAATGAATTATTCCCATACTGTCTATATTTTGCAGGTAATTTGAAATATATATTATGTAGTTGTAGTTATTTGCTCTGCATTTTGCAGCATTATTTGATCATGTTTTGCATTTTTCTTGAATGATGCAAACATTATCAATCAGATAAAATATTTCTTCCTTGCTAATGATGAATAGTGTAGCAACACTGTTAACAACCACAGTGATTCCAATTGTACATTTAGAAAATTAAAAATATAGTTTTATCTACACCTTTAATGATGGCCTTTGGTAAATAAAGAATGGACAGTATGTCTTTCCTTTGCTAGTGTGATACATGTTTTAAACTTTTTGAAGTTTTGAGATTTTTAAAAAAATCTTTGAGAGTTACTTTTGGTAGATCAAAGTTGTGGAGATGGGAAAAACTTCAAATTTGATGAGGAAATAAATAATATATATGAAAATACTAATAATGTTTTATTTTTTAAAATGTTTGCTGTTAGGTACTGTCAAGTCATGTCCAACTCATAGCAGTGCTAATAGTTAATTCTGTAGTCCAAAAGACATAAATATAATAGGGGTAATTCTAGAGCCAAAACTAATTATTCTGTTTCTTAAGATTAAATAAAAAAAAAAAAAAAACCCTATGACTAGCTACATAGGATTGCTATGAGTCAGAATTGACTCGTTAGCACCTGGCTCCCTCAGTGCATTTCTATGGCTAAGCTTCCCCAGTTTGAAGTTTTATTTTTCATGTGTTTTGAAACTATAGTGAAATCAGTTATTATACTAAAATTTCTTGTTTTATTTTTTTCATGTCTATTTAAAAATATTCATTTAGAATAAAATTCTGGCAAAATGCAAAAAAAAAAAAATAAGATTCCTTTCATATTGTTACCATCATACATCTGAAATTTCAAAAACAGTAAATTTATCTTCTCAAACTTTACATTGTATTTTCATTAGGATTAGTATCAGAACCACTGAAAATAATAGCTCCTTTAAAAATGTTTTTAGTTGCCAGGCCTGGTGGTACACAGTAATCTTTGCACTTGGGAGGCTGAGGAAGGAGGATTGAGAGTTTGATGCCAGCCTGGATTACATAGGAAGACCCTATTTCAAAAAAAAATTTTAGTAATATTCTTGACATTAAGACATTTATGGTCTGTTGGAATTCAAAAAGAAAACTGTATAGAATAGAACATTCTCACTATGAGAATTTTTTTTATATCATGAGAGTTTATTAATATTTTGGATTATAAATTGTTACATGTAAATCTATATTGATATCATAGCTCTAAAGGAACTTCAGCTTGGCTTTCAAACATTTTACATCCCTAAATCCCTTCTTATTATCTTGAGTGACAACTTTAGTATTTGTATAATTGAATTTTGAAACTTTGAAAGTTTAAAACTTTTGGCTGTACTCTCTAGTAGAAGTTAAATCCTATTTAGAAATGCTATACAACAGCAGTTTTCAACATTTTGTGGTACCAGAGACTGATTTAGTGGAAGACAATTTTTCTAAGAATAGGGGTGGGAGTGTTTCAGGATGATTCACGTGCATTACGTTTATTGTATAAATATAAGGAAGTGTTGCTTGCTTGCCTGCTACTCATGATAGTAATGACCTACAGCCCCAAGTTGGGAACCCCTGCTATACAACTAAAAGTACCTATATATTTTATTATCATTATCAGACATGTTGCCACTTGCTTTTTACCAACCTTGTCATCCAGCTGCAAAGTTCTGTGTATAGTTGGGCAAACATGATTTTACATAAATATCAGTTTCTATCTTCTGTCATATAAGTTAATATGTTAAGAGCCCGGAACAGTGACACTTGCCTGTAATCTCAGCAGCTCAGGTGGCTGAGGCAGGAAAATTGCAAAATCAAAGCCAGAGGCAGCCTGCATAACTTAGTGAAACTCTGTCTAAAGATTAAAAATAAGAAAGGGGCTGGGAGTGCATCTCAGTGTAGTGCACTTGTGAAGTATGTGCAGGGCCCTGCCATCAAGATCCTAGTACTGAAAAAAGAAGAAAAAAGTTAATATGTTATTAAAATTCTTGGTACATTTAATTTATTTTATTTTCTACATCACTGCTATACTCTTGGTTGTTGCTATTGTTATTGGGTGCCTTTGACTTGGGTCTGACTCAGAGTGACCCTATGTATAACAGAATGAAACACTATCTAGCACTGTGCCATACCCATCACTATTATCAGTAGTACTCTGCTATTCTTAGGATTTTCAGTGGCTGATTGCTTTGGGGAATGGGCTGCCAGGTCATTCTCCCAATCCTCAAACTCCAGGTATTCCCAGGTAGTCTCCCATCCAAGTACTAACCAGGCTGGACTTTGCTTAGCTTCCAAGATATAATGAGATGAGAAGCCAGGATGGTATGGCTGTAGACAATATTAAGAAAGGTGTGGAGAATCAAAGGTGGAACAATGAGAAACATAAAAGCAAAGAATATGAACTAGAGACTCTGTTAATTAAAACACTTTATCAGTCTAATTTAATATAATTTCAAAACTGTCTTCTTATCCTTTGACCATTTCTTCAAAGAATACATGATAATTAATTTTAATTCTGTTTGAGAAATTACTGTCGTAAGCCTTTTCTCATTGAATAATGAGATATCTGTGCTTCTGTATAGAGGTTCTCAATGACTCTTCATTTACAAAGGTTAAAATATATCAAAAGTTGAAGAAACTAGGGAGAGCAAATACAAAGTCTAATGAGAGCATGAATGGAGAGATCAAAATCACAAAGAAAATTACTGGAAATTAGGGTCATCTCAGGATACCAAAAAGAGTACAAGTTGAGAGCCAAACAAAATTGAAATGGGGATAAAGGTACATATATCTCTTCTAATGGGTATTTACTCAGGAAAATTTTTTTAAAAATTTTAAAAGAGAAATACATCAGAATTATCAGTAGATTATTAAAATATCTGTAACATTAGAATGAAATCAAATGTAATTTAGTAAATTCACAATATGCACTCATTTGGACATAATTTTATTTACATAAATTCTATTTGTTGTTATGTGCCATCAAGGCGGGTCTGACTCATAGTACCCTATGCACAACAGAACAAAACACTCCCCAATTCTGTGCCATACCCAGTACTATGTCAGTGTTTCTCTGCTACTCATAGAGTTTTCAATGACCGTTTCAGGGAGTGGGCTTCCAGGTTCTTCTGCCTGGTCTGTCTTAGTCTAGAAGTTCAGCTGAAACCTGTCCACCATGGTGGCCCTGCTGGTATCTGTAATATTGGAACAGAGCAGCAAAGGAGCAGTCTACTAACTGAACTAAAACCCAGCACAGAAATTTTATCTAGTAAATTCAAAATATTGTTTTATTTGGGCATAACTTGATTTTGTAAGTCAAAGAAGCAAGAGTATATTGACAATGCTGACAATATTGAACATTTATTGAGTGCTCACATTATTTTGTTAAACAATGTTTCCTGGTCAAAATTCTGTGACCGAATTAAACTGCACAGTTACGTACACCTAGAACATTATTTGCCACAACTTCACTAATGTGGCAGGTCTCTGGTCAACTATCTCAGCCATGCTGTTGGCCTGAGGAAAAATCATTAGAAACATACATATAATGCCCTCATAATATTATATAAGGCATGTGAAATGTGTGGCTAGCATTCTGCATGAGGGAGTTCATACAAAGAACTTGAGTAGTTGTTAGACAGTCTAAGCACTCCTCACAGAAATAAATTTGGAGTCATATTTCATATCTCTGGATCAATTTAATTGAAGAATATCTTGGAATTGTGAAGTGCATTGCTTAAAGAGAAGTGCTTCCATATACAATGACTATTTTATAAATGAGGGATTTCTTGTCACTGCAAATCTTACAAAATATGGAAAGAAATTCGAAGTTGATGACATTAAAAAGCTGAAGCTTTTGTCCATACCTTTATTTTAAATGTTAACACATAGAATTGCCTCATTATTTATTAAGCTTATAAGGAAGTATTTTCATTTTGGATTTATAAAAGTGAATATTTTCTAATGAGTGGTACTTTATCTGTTTTAAAATTGAGATTTCTAATAGCATTTTTATAGCACTTGGGATTTGAATTCAAGGCTTCACATATGCTAGGCAATTGCTCTATCACTGAGTTGTTCCTCCCAGCTCCTTATTTATTTATTACATTTTCAATTTTCTTTGTTCTTTTTTTATTCTTAGGTAATGTACAAGTTAATTGCTTTTATTATGACATTTCCATTCCTAAATATCATTATACTTTACTGGTCATCTCCCCCCATTACCTTTTCATGACCCTTCCTACCCTTCCTCCCAACCAATTGTCTCCCTTCTGCTGGCATGTCTGTGTGTGTGTGCATGTGTGTGTGTGTGTGTGTGTGTGTGAGAGAGAGAGAGAGAGAGAGAGAGAGAGAGAGAGAAATCCAAATTTTGCCCTTGAGAACAAAAAATGTGACATGCTCTTCCTTTCTCTCATTATCCTTTCCTATCACCTCTTTCCCCTCTCTTTAGTTCCTTCCTCCCTCTACAGAGTCTCTCTTCTAGTTTTATGACATATGTATTAAAGTATTGAATACATGTTGAAATATAGCATTCATATATGAAAGAGAATACGTGATATTTATCTTTCTGGGTCTGGCTTATTTCACTTAAAATGATGATTTCTATTTCTATCCTTTTTCCTGAAAATGCTATAATTTTATCTTTGTTCATGGCTGAATAAAACTAGGTGCAATAGATAGATAGATAGATAGATAGATAGATAGATAGATAGATAGATAAACATTTTCTTTACCCATTCATCTTTGATGGACACCTAGGTTAATTCCATATCTTAATTATTGTAAATGGTGCTGCAATAAACATGGATAAGCAGGTACCTCTATGGTATGGTGACTTAGACTCCTTTAGCTGTGTCCTATGATAATTCTATATTTAGTTAGTTTTTTTTTTTTGAAGAACCTCTGTACTGACTTCCATAGTGACTGCACTAACTTACATTCCCACCAGTAGTGTATAAGTGTTCTTCTCTCCCTTCATTCTCTCCAGCATTTGGTAGTGTTTTGCTGGTGCTAACCATTCTGAATGGGGTGAGATAGCATTACAATGTAGTTTTGATTTACATTTCCCTGATGGCTAAGGATGTTGAACATTTTTTATATGATTGTTGGTCCTTTGTATTTCTTCTTTTCAGAAGTCTCTGTTCAATTTATTTGCCCATTTTTGATTGGATAATTTGCTTTTTGGGTGTTTAGTTTTTTGAGCTCTTTATATATCCCACATATTAATCCCTCATCTGATGTATAGTTGGAAAATTTTTTCTCTGATTCTGTAGGGTGCCTTTTCATTGTGTTAATTTTCTTCTATACTGGGCAGAAGCTTTTTAACGTCATACACTTTGTTGTTGTTGTTAGGTGCCGTCGAGTCGAGTCCGACTCATAGCGACCCTATGTACAGCAGATTGAAACACTTGCCAATTCTGTGCCAGGCAAACCATCTTATTTATGTTTAAGCCCATTGTTGCAGACACTGTGTTAATCCATCTGGTGGAGGGTTTTCCTCTTTTCCGTTGACCTGCCACTCTTCCAAACATGGGTTACGACTAAACATCAACAAAACAAAAATCCTTACGACTGGGTCAGCACACAACTTCACATTAAATGGAGAAAAGATTGAGGTTGTCCAAGATTTTACTTTGCTTAGCTCTATAATCAACACCCGTGGAAGCAGCAGTCAAGAAATCCAAAGACGCATTGCTCTAGGAAAAGCTGTGGCAAAAGATCTCTTTACAGTATTGAAAAGCAAAGATGTCACATTGAAGACGAAGGTGCGTCTGACTCATGCCATGGTATTTTCAGTGGCATCATATGGTTGTGAAAGCTGGACATTGAACAAGAGAGACAGAAAAAGATTTGATGCTTTTGAATTGTGGTGCTGGAGACATCTATTGAATATACCATGGACTGCCAAAAGAACCAGCAGATCTGTCCTAGAAGAGGTACAACCAGAGTGCTCCTTGGAAGCAAAAATGGCCTTGTCAATTCCTGCTATTGTTTCCCGAGATACTGGCATCCTTTTCAGAAAGTCTTTACCTATGCCTATATTTTGAAGTGTTTTCCTTATGTTTTCCTCTAGTAGTTTCAAAGTTTCAGGTATTATATTAAGGTCTTTGATCTATTTTGAACTGATTTTTGTATAGAATACGGGAGAGAAAGAGAGTTTCAGTTTCCTCCAAAAGTATACCAGTTTCCCCAGCACCATTTGTTGAAAAGGCTGTCCTTTCACCAGATTATGTTTTTGACACCTTTGACAAATATCAAGTGACTGTCACTGCTTGGGCTAATTTCTGGATCCTCTAATTTTTTATGTCAGCACCATGCTATTTTTTTTTTCTATAGCTCTGTAGTGTAGTTACAAATCAGGTATTGTGATACCCCCTGGACTGGTCTTTCTAGTCAGGATTGCTTGAACAATTTGGAGTCTTTTGTGCATTCATATGAATTTTAGGGTTTTTTTTTCTATTTCTGTGATGAATGTCATTGGAATTTTGATGGAGATTGCACTGAACCTATAGATTGCTTTCAGTGATTGATATAGCCATTTTCACAATATTAATTCTTCTGATCCATGACCATGGGAGGTCTTTCCATCTTCTGGGATCTTCAATTTGTTTCTACAGTGAGAAATCCACAGGTAGCAAAAGATAAAAAAGAATTTTTTTTTCAGTACTGGAGGGTTGGACCCAGGGCCTCATGCTTGCATGCTTTACAAGTGCTGTACCACTGAGCTGCACCTGCAGCCCATTTTTTACTTTTGGAGACAGGGTCTCGCTAAATTACGTAGACTACCTCTAGTCTCGAACTTGCAATTCTCCTGCCTCTGCCTCCCAAATCACTGGGATTACAGGCATGTGCCACTGTGCCTAGCTCAAGAAAAAATCTTTTGAAAGGTAAAAATTACATTAGAAAAAAAGTGAAATGAGAAAAAAATTAAAAAATGAAAAAGAAGTTAATATGTTGAAAAAGAGAGAAAGAGAGGAAAGAAAGAGAAGAAAGAAAGAAAGAAGGAAGGAAGGAAGGAAGGAAGGAAGGAAGGAAGGAAAGAGAAAGAAAGAAAGAGAAAATACCAGGCACCACTGTGTACCTGCAATCCCAGCAACTTGGGACGCTAAGACCGAAGGGTCAAAATTCTAAGAACAGAGGCAGTCTATGCAACTTAGCAAGACCCTGTCTCAAAATAAAAGTAAGAACTAGGGGTAGAGCACAGTGGAAGAGCACCTGCCCTGTGCAAAATCCTCGGTTCAATTCCCAGCACAAGAAAAAAAAAGACAAAGTCCTGGAGCAGCTTCTTTCTGTGTCCACTAATATTCACGTTTGCTGTGAGGATGTAGAGGTGTTCATCAGTTGAAGATGCAGTCTTTTTTCTACCAGTTATGTAGCTGCTGATCCTGGACCCATCAATGATAGATGTTTGGCATCATGCCTTCACTACAGGAACCTCTCTTCTTTCAGGCCTGGAACCTCTGCTGGCCATGTAAATTTTGCTGTTTGTGGGTTGGCAGGTTCTCACAGGTGCCTGGGACTCCCTAGTTTGTGTCATGGGATAGATAAGGTCCAGGCCAAGGAATATCTTTGCTTTGTATTGGAGAGTGGGGAAAGTATATGGGGCACTGAGATCTGGATAGAATGACCTATCTCAGTGCTATCATTACCTGCCCATCATTAGTACTCAGAGGGCTGGAGGAGGGTGCAGAGATCAAGTAATCACCTGTCACTGAGGTTCAGAGTTCTAAGTTATATGGGCTATGAACTGTGTGGCATATCTCAGGTTTGCCAGTCTCTGCAGTTCCCCCAGGGGATGGGGTCATTTCTTCCCCTAAGGGGAGGATACTGTCCAGCTTCCCTAAGCCTCCTGCTGGTCCTGAACTTCTCAGCATGTCGGCACATGTGTATCACTCTCCCTTTCTAACGATCAGCCACAGCTGGATCCCACTGTGGCAGGTTGCCCCCAGGCTTCCTGATTGCTCCTTATTTTCAGGACCCCAGAGTAGCTTGGTCTCAGACAATAGGATCTCCCTCTCAGGATGATACCCAGTCACAGACCACTGAGTTAGGGAGCATGGAAAAATGCTCCAATGCTGACTCTTCAGTCAAGAAGAGCCCCCATCTCACTAAGTCCCCCAAATGGATCCAGGGGTTTCAAAGACTGTGGGCCTGTCCTGTGGGACTGCAAGTCTCTTCACAGGGCTGTTGGGTTTACTGTTTCCTTGAGGTTTTAGTCCCTCCTCTCCCACCAAGGAGCCACAGCTAGAGAAACTCCTTTGTTTCTCCTTTGTGGCTCCTTTGTTTTCTCCACCAAAAGTCTATCTTATCAATTCCCACGTGGTTTTTATGCTTTTCCAATCTTTCTCTCCTTGGAATAGAGTCTATTCCCTCCTATCCTGACTTCTTTGCTTCACCACATCACATGGAGGCTGCTTCTAATCTTCCGTCTTACTGGGGAGCAGAAGTTATTTTTTAAATTTTAAGACAGGATGTCACTAAGTTGTTTAGGCTGCCTTTGTTTTCAAACTTGTGATACTCCTGCCTCAGCCTCCCAAGTCACTGGGATCATAAACATAAGGCACTTGGCTTAGCATATCATATTTAACATGCAATTTTGACAAAAATATTTCCTACAAAAGCCTTAGGAAAAGAATACAGACTAAAACTCCAATCCTTAGGTTTAATCACATCTTCAGCATAATTTAGACTTTTGGGAAATTATTTAATTTCCCTGAACTAACTTTCCTCAGAAATAATGTAGGAGATAATTATCTTGCATTGTTTAACATGGACTCAAGGGGATAACAGTATCCAACAATAAGGAGCTCTCAGCATAGTCACCTATCATGCTTTATTCTAGAGCTAGAAGAGATCTGAGAGTAAGTCAATATACCTGGGTTCTAGTAAGATACTCAAAGCTCTGTGCCACAGTAGGAGGTTTTTGTTGTTGTCAGGTGTCAATTCATAGTGATCCTCGGTACAACAGAGCAAAACACTATCCAACACTGTGCCATGCCTGGCACTATGTCAGTGCTTCTTTGCTATTCATAGAGTTTTCAATGGCTGATTGTTTGGGAAGTAGGCTACTAAGATCTTCTCCCCAGCCTATAGAACCTGGTATTCCCAGGCAGTCTCCTATCCAAGGACTAAATTGGCTGGATCCTGCTTAGCATCTGTAATTAGATAGAATCAGATACCAGGGTGGTAAAGCTGTAGACTCTAGGAGGAATACCAGTGAAAAAATAACAAAAGTTACAAAGTCAAACTCTCATTTTCATTTAATATTAAAAGTAATTGAAATGGTTAACTAAATAAAAATATATAATGTGATATGTACATATATACTTAAAATCAAAAAGCTTGAAAATGTAAGAATCTGTGTTTTAGCTTCTCCATTGCTGTATCAGCCACTCACACATTTAAAAGAGAGGTTGCATGTGGCATAGCATTATTTATGTAATGTTTTATTTGCAAGTACATTACTTGTGACAAATACAGATCATCTGTGTTTATGGATATATACATATATTAGTATATATTTATGACCCTGTATTTGTAAAGAGATAAGTGTTTTTTTCTCATTAAACAGAGAGCCTCTCAGTAATAGAAAACAAGTTTTTGTGAATATTCACTATCTGAATAATATCTCTCACTTGGCATACTTAAAATGCCATATGTTTTACTATTCAAAAATTTATTGCTATTGCAGAAAATGTTAAATGGAATTGCATAGTGAAAGTAATAAAACTGAACTGTGAGAATTTAGATCTATACTTTTCCCCATCTTTCATTTCACCATGTTTATGTAATTTAGCAATATTTCCCCCTCCTTTGTAAAAGGTAATCCTAGCACATTTGCAAAGAAGTCACATCTCTAGAAAATCCAGGGTCTGAAATTTGAGCCAGATGAGGACTTTCCAGTAGAAAGCTTATCAGTATCAGATCATTAAAATGGGCAAAGTTTTTCTCCATTTGGAGAAAGTCCCAATTATTTTCCACAGTCAGAACGACAATTGAAATGCTAACATGGGAGGCACAAAAAGTCTTGATTGAAAAATATGAAAATATTAGATCTCCCCCACTCCAATTTTTTAAAACAAAATAAACCCAAAATGTTTGATTCAAATTTGATTTAGAAGTACATCATTTAGTATTTAAAAGGCAGATTGTGTTTAATCCCTTCTAATGGAAGCAGTGAAGTGTAGTGGAGAAAGCCCTCATTTAGAAGTTCAGAGACCTAGTTTTGAATTTTCTCTCCTCTCCTTACTGCTTGAATAATTTTGGTAAATTTTCTAAAATTTTCTGAGCCTAGGTTTCCTTGTATGTGAACTGTTTAGAACCCTTAAGGACTTCTATCCTAACCAAGATTGAATAACAGGGACTGAACAGATTTACCTTCCACCTAAAACAACTGCAAAAAAAGACAAAAATTTATGAAACAACAATTTTCAGACACTGAATATTGGACAATAAATAAAACAGTGATTTCTGAGAGAAGGGAAGTAAACAAAATGAGCCCTGTCTATGACTGCCCCCAGATTATTGCTGCATAACATTTCTAGGTCTCAACTCAGGGAAGAACACATACTTCACTCCAACTCAATGAGATTGTTACTCTTGTTCCCTTTCTACAGATGAGAAACTGAAACACAAAGAAATTATCAATCTCAGTGTCTCCTAGTTGCTCAAATACAGTTACAATTCAAAGCCAGGCAGTCTAAATCCAGAGACATATGTTTTATACCATTTTGACTCATTATAATAATAGTATTTGCTTCTATATAGTGATATGCTATCTATTAGAAGAAATTATTCATTTCCTATGAATATTGAAATAGTCATATTAATGATCACTTGGAGATGTTTTACTCAAAGTTGTAAGATATAGAATCCTCTTGTTGAAATCAGTTGTCAACTAGTTGTCTCTTGAAAAGAAAAGAAAAAGAGGCTAGTACTATCTGCCAAGTTTCTGACATGCCTTATATATAAACAATATCCTAATGACCTATGTATTCCTCCTGGGAGCTGGACCTTTAACCTCATGTCCTACTATGAATTCTTGTCCAGGTAATCAGGGCTGAATCATGCCAGCCTTTGTAGAACCCTTCTTTCTGTTTTCAGTTTTCAAGTATTTTACTCCTTTTGTGCCTAACATAATACATGATACACAATAGTTGCTCAGTAAATGTTTTAAATAGGAAGGATATTTGTAGCTTGGTAATGCTGGGGATCAAATCCAGAGCCTTGCAAATGCTAGGAAAGCACTAGAGCACTGAGCCACATCCCCAGGCCTCTTTCTGTCTTTTATTTAAGGATTAGCCTGATTAAAACTAAAAATTAAAAACTGAAATAAGTAAAGCAGAAGGCAAGCCGATTTCTGTTATCTCTCAAGCCTAGGAGGAACAAGCCCATTCTACCACATCAATTCCTTGGGACAGAGAGCGACAAGAACGGAGGATAAATTATAAGAAAGAAAAGATAACCAAGTAACCTAGCTCTATTATTTTATAGATCTTTTATTTAATTCCCTGTTAGAGTTGCCCTATTGTGTATACAAATCCATTTTGTTCTTAAGTGAATACAGAGCCCTTTGTTACTTGAGAAAGGAAATGGAGGAACTGAAGGAAATGAGATTATGTATGCTTTTGGATATACAAGTCTGAAGTGAGGTATGTTATGCTCGGGGAACTGAGCATTCTCTTTCAATAATCATATCACTGTGAGTTTGGTTTCATTTCTCCCATTATAAGAGCTTTGAGAGCTTTAATTACGTATTTATATTAATAAATTTATGTGTTCTTACAATTCTTTGAAAACCAAATTACATTTCATTTAATTACTGTAAATCAGGAATTGTAAAGATGGAGATTTATAGGGACTGGTTTTATGATTTATCTGTAAAATTACCAATTTTTTCTCTTTGATTTTGTCTTATAATACCCTTGGCCAAAAACAATTTAATTTACCTGGATCAAATGTGAGAAATGACATGCCAATAATAGTAGGGATTTTTTTGAAATTTTGAGTTAAAGACTTATTAACCAAAGATTTATTAATTGTGGGATAATATTCATAATTGTAGAGAGTGTTAAAGCATGAGCTTGTTCTAATAGGTGTAATGTTCATTATGTCCATTGTGATTGGGTGGTGACTATGTCATTTTAGTTAGTATTTAGACTATGATCTCAATGATGGATCATAAATTCTGAAAACCAAAATGCATTTGAATTGAACAATTTATGATGGATGAATATACATGAAAGTTCCAGACTTCTACAGAATATAATAGCATTTATGCCTGTAATTAAGTCTTATTCCTTTCAGATACATTTGATAACATCACTGTGCAAGCTATGAAGGCTCCTTCTTAGAATTGTCTTCATAGCTTTAGAAATAGTGCTTTAAGATCCCCAGTACTCACAGATCTTTGCTTTTTACTGAGTCTAAATTGAATTTGTAAAAACCATATACAAGTTACTCACATCTCATGAGTCAGAAAAGGACATATGAGTCAAACACAAGGTGAGGTTCTAAAGAATAAAATTGTTGTCTCAGATTTGTATTATGAAATTGAACAGGACACCTAACCTCTCTTGACTTCAGCTTTATCATTTGTAAAATGAGAAGTTTGGAGTCAGTGACTTCATCAGTTGGGATTACAGCCTAACTTTTCAGCATTTTTTATTGCATTTTCCCTGTGTTAACATATGTGGGAAATGATAGCCTGATGTAAAAATACTATTCTAAAAACTTAAATGCTCTTATGCACTATTTTAAACATGAAAATTTTAAACAGAAAAATGTAAGTAAAATATTCCACTTTTCTTTAATCCATACAAGAAATAGAATTTGATATAAAAATAAAGATTATTTAAAATTTGGACCTCAAATTTAAATGGCAGCTACATTGCTCAGCAAGACTTTATTGTTATTTTCACCTGCCCATCAACACATTCAGTCTCTGTGGAATCAAGAATTTGGTGAGGGGAAGCATACGTTCCAAAATTTTATTAAAGTAAATTAATAACTAAATCAAAGTCTTCTAATAAGACTAAATAAGACAGTACAGAACTGATGCATTTTAGTTAAATTGGAGGAGAAAAATAATAACCTCACAAATTGGAGTATTATGCAAGTGCAGTCAGCTATTGTACCTGCAATTGCATGACTGAGACAAAGTCACACTTGGGTTAATGCTTCAACTTGGTATAGTATTTTTAAAATAAGTGTAATTATAATTGTAGCTTAGTTCTCCAATGTAGTTATACTTCATAGTAGTATAATTGTTACATTATAGGTATAGATAGTCAAAAGGTACGTGGAATTGTTTTCTTACATGGTTGTTCCTTGGATGTTCTTTGCATAATTATTACAAACAACTTAAATCTAACACATGCTTAAATAATGACAAATCCTAAATTTTTGTCATCAGATTTAATGAAGATTTACTGTAGTGTTTACATTTGAAGCATTTTTCAAGATATCAAGATATATAGTATCTATATGCATATAAATATTTAATGTGCTAATGCTAAATTATTTCCCAACACATTTAATTAAAAAATAAAAAAAGATTTGTATCTCAGCTGAGTGCTATGGCATATGCTCATAATCTCAGTGACTTGGGAGGCTGATGCCAGAGGTAGCCTGCACAACTTAGTTAGGCCATGTCTCAAAATAAAAAAAAAAAAAAATTAAAAAAGAGCCAAGGATACAGCTAAGTTGTGGAGAACGAGCCTACCTACCATATATGAGACCTTGGGTTTAACCCCTCAGTACTACAAAAGGAAAAAGAAGAGAAGGGAAAAGAAAAGAAAAGAAAAGAAAAGGAAAAAGAGAAGAAAGAAAAGAAAAGAGAAAAGAAAAGAAAGGAAAGGAAAGAAAAGAGAAAAGACAAAGAAAAAGAAAAACAAGGAAAGGAAAGGAAAAGATTTGTATTTCTGTAACAAGTATAGAAATGAGTTGCATGATTACCTATATCTTAATGTCATCTAAGAAACAAAATATTCCAGTGCATGTAATTGGCTATGTTTATATATCTGCATATATAATGAAAATTACGTGCATGTGCTAGCATAGGTCATTTTGAAATAATGTCAAATGATATTTTTACATATATGTTAATGAATAAAAAAGCATTTATTTAAATAAATAAGGTGTAATCAGACCTTTGTGTTTTTCTAAGGGGTACAGAGTTTGAAAATCTAAGAGGTATATATTATTTTAATCTAATAGCATTCAATATTTATTAAACAGTAATACCTGAACTTTGAAGCTACAAACACACTGCATAGCCCAAAGTCAAGTAGACCAACTATTTATTTTCCTTTTAATAGTCTGTTTATAGAAAATTGAATAGATAATCATCTTTAATCTGCCAAGCTGATACTTTTTAATAGGGTAATTGCTTAAGGTATGTTGCAGTTCAACAGATGTGCAAATCAACACAGAACAAACAGTATACCGTTCTTGGTGATGAAGTCTGCACAGTTGGCACTTGTGATAACCTGCATTTATATTTATCTAAAATTGAATTTCAAACAATATTCAAATATGATTTATTCAATTTGAGCTCAGAAGTGTCTTTTCTCACTTGTTACATAAGAAGAATATAAATAAAAGCTCAAGATCATAGTGTAACATCTCCTACTATGTTCTCCACACCAACAGAGAAAAAATGAAAAACTAAATAGTTTATAATGAAAATGAACACTCTATAAATATTTTGAAATAATGAGTTAGATAAGCATCTTGAAATAACATATATGCATGTCATACCATGCCTTCCATTCAAGAATGTTAACATTCCCTTGCATATATTTTTGGTAGTCTTATGATGGAAATTATGTTTGCTTAGTTGAGGAATATTTAATATCAGCCTACTACTATATGCCAGGCACTTACTAAGTTCTGGAATTTAGTGAGGAAGATATAGGTAAAATTTTATTTACAGGAGGAAATTAAAACAGTAGACATGATTTGCAAGTAACAATTGGAACTGTTGCAAACTACAAATCAAACTATTCCACTTGTATTATGTTGTATCTGTTATCCTAATGTTATTTGTAAAGAATATCCTGGAATTATACTTGGAAATGAAGAAAAAAAGATGAGCCCTTCTATAAGGTTAATTGTAATCACCCATTTTCTAATGGACTCAGTTTAATTAATGGATCTAATGGTAAATTTAAGCTTTGATTACTGCTTCTTTCATCAGTTATCCTTTCACTATGCCTTCCATAATGTCTGATATATTCCTATAGCCATGCTGTCATATTGCATTTGGAAACATTTATCCTTAACCAAATTTAGTTATAACAATAAGTGCATCTTCTACATCTACTTCTTTTCCACTTATGCCTACCCTTTAGCTCCTTTCATTTTATATGACTTCCACCTCCTCCCCTATCTCCTCTTCTTAATCCTCCTCCTCCTTCCTTAGGTTCAAAGAGCTTAGTTAACCATACTTCTCAGCATATGATAGGCACGCATCACTAGATTTTAATATTTTCTCATTCAGTATACTCTTATGCTCTCCATCTTACCTGGAATTTTTAATGACTTTGATATGTTTTCTTAGATTTCCAGGGATCCCTAAAGTATATATTTATAGAATTATTTTGTGCATCTATGTATCTGAGAGTTCTAAGAACAATATTTTGCCCTAAATTCCATTATATTCTTTGATTTTTCATTTTATCTTGTTCTAAAGTTTTATCCTCCCACATGTATGTCAGTTTCCATACTGTGGAGGCTTACATGTACCTGGGATGCTGAAAATTAGGCTACTAGAATTGCAGAGATACCAGCAGGGCCACCCATGGTGGACAGGTGTCAGCTGAACTTCCAGACTAAGACAGACTAGGGATTATGATCTAACAGCCCATTCTCAAAACAATTAGCCATGGAAAACTCTGTGAATAGCAGAGAAATAGTGTCAGATATAGTGCCAGAAAATGATCCCCCAAGGGTGGAAGGTACTCAAAAGATGACTGGGGCCAGACTCTACTCACAGTAGAGTCTACCTTAATGACAGAAATGGAGTAAAGCCCCAGAGACCTCCATTTGCTGATATGGTATGACTCAAAATAAGGAAGAATAACTGAATCATTAATAACTTTAAATCCATTCATAATTAGAATGTGGAATATATGTAGTATAAATCTAGGAAAATTAGAAATGGTGAAAGAGAAACGGAGCACATAGACATCAGTGTTGTAGGAGTCAGTGAGCTAAAATGGACTGGCATGGGCCACTTTGAATAAGGTAATTATATGGTATACTATGCTAGGAATGACAAATTAAAAAGAAACAGGGGTTCATTCATCAATAAAAAATGTCAAGATCTATCCTGGAGTACAATGTTGTCAGTAATACAAAAATATCCATACACCTACAAGGCAGGCCAGTTAGTATGACTATTATTCAAATTTATGCACCCACCACTAAGGCCACAAATGAAGATAGGGCAGATATTTACCATTTTCTGCAATCTTAAATAGATCAAACCTCCAATCAGGATGACTGATAATTACTGGTGATTGGAATGCAAAAGTTGGAAACAAAGAAAAAAGATCAGAAGTTGGAAAATATGGTGCAGGTGCCAGAAATGATACTGGAGATCACATGATAGAATTCTGTCAGATCAATGATATTTTCATTGCAAATACATTTTTTTCACCAAGATAAATGGAGACTATATACATGGAATTCAGCAGACAGAACATATAGGAACCAAATTGACTACATCTGTGGAAAGAGGTGATAGAAATGCTCAATATCAAATGTCAGAAGGAGACCAGGTACTGATTGTGGATCAGACCATCAACTGCTCACATGAAGTTTCAAATTGAAACTGAATAAAATTAGAAAAAGTGTATGAGAAGCAAGGTATGGCCTTGAGTATATCATACCTCAGCTCAGAGATTACCCAAAGAACAGGTTTAGTGCAATAAACACTAATGATAGAGTACCACATGAATTCGGCCATGACATCAAAGACATCATTCATGAGGAAAACAAAAGGTTATTTAAAAAGACAGGAAAAAAAAGGAAAAGAAAAAATTAAATGTCACAAGAAACTCTGAAACTTGCCCTTGAATGATAAGCAGCTAAAGTTAAAGGAAGACATGAAGAAGTTAAGGAACTAAACAGAAGATTTCAAACAGCAGTTCAAGAAGACAAAATAAAATATTATAACAACATGTGCAAAGAGCTGGAGATAGAAAAACAAAATAGAAGAACATACTCTGTTTTTCTCAAGCTTAAAGAACTGAAGAAAAAATTGAAGCCTCAAGTGGCAACAGTGAAGGATTCTACATGGAAAATATTTAACAACACAGGAAATATCCAAAGCTGATGGAAGAAATACTGAGAGTCATTATACAAAAAGAATTTGTGGATGATCAACCATTTTAAGAGGTTGCATATGATCAGGAACCAATAATATTGAAGGAAAAAGTGGAGGCTGTTTTGAAAGAATTAGTGAAACACAAGGCTCCAGGAATTGATGGAATACAAATAGAGATGTTTCAACAAACAAATGCAGCACTGGAGGTACTCACTTTTTTATGCCAAGAGATTTGGAAAATAGCTAACTGACCAACCAACTGGAAGAGATCCATATTTGTGCCTATTCCCAAGAAAGGGGATTCAACCAAATGTGGAAATTATTGAATGATATCATTAATATTGCATGCAAGTAAATTTTTGCTAAAGATCATTCAAAAGCAACTGGAGTAGTATATGGACAGGGAAATGTCAGAGAACATGGTCAGCAATAAGTTGATCTTTTGGGCTTTATAATATAGAAAATTCATTCACTGATCCTTATTTAATCATAATGGAATGTGTACTAAGCAGGGCACTATGGCACATACTTGTAATCCTAGTGACTAGGGAGGCTAAAGCTGGAGAATCACAAATTCAAGAGACAGCCTGCATAACTTAGTGAGACTCTGTCTCAATATAAAAAAAAATTAAAAGAGGGCTAAGAGTATATCCCAATGGTAGAGCACTTGCCCACCATTCTCAAGACTCTGGGCTCAACCCCATAATAACACACACACACACACACACACACACACACACACACACACACACAAAGTGCATATCTATGCATCCTTTGTTGGATAAAAAAAAATTTAAAGAAGTTTTGGATTAGGCTATTAACTGTTTATTCAAATAATTTATAGAATTTCATATTTTCCCTGTAGAAATATCAGTCTCTGATATTCATACAGCTTTTATAACAGTATATTGTTGTAATTTTTCTATTTTATATTAGTTATTATTTTTACTCTCTTACTGTCTATTTTATAAGTTAAATTAAACTGTACCAATAGGATGCCCTAGGGATAAGGGGAGACTATGTAGTTGTAATAGTTAATCTTGATTCTCAACTTGCTTCCATTGAGAGACACCAGTGAGACTAGTAAATCACAATTCTGAGTGTGTCTGTGGGGGTATTTCCAGAGGCAGTTGCCACATGGGACAGCAACAGAGGAAGAAAGACCCACTCTGTTTGTGGGCAGAATTTATCCAATATGTAGGGGCCCAGATGAAACAAAGGTGAAGGAGGAAGCCAGCTAGGGTGCAAGCTCCATTCTTTCGGAGTGAGAGCATCTATTGCTGCTGCTGGTTACTGTGGATATTGCACACACTTCAGCTTCTTCAGCCATTCAACACAGACATACACTAGCAACTCTCCAGGGAGCTTCCAGGCTTTCAGCTTCAGACTGGGGTTGCATCATTGGTCCCTCTTCTGAGGCTTCCAGTTTCTTGGACTGAGCAGCTACCAAGTTCCCTGGCTCTCCAGTATACAGATTGTCTTCTCTGGATTATCCAGCCTGCACTCATGTAAGTCAATCTAACAGATTCCTTTTTGTAATTGTATGTGTGTGTGTACATGTACACATTGGTTCTTTTCCTCTAGAGAACCCTAATACAGTAGTGAAGATAAATGTAGTGTAAAGTAGCACACAGGCCATAATTTCACAATAAGTGTGTAGATAGGCAGATCAATAGGCAGACAGGCTGGTGGAAGGATGTTGTTCTGCTTATTCTTCATTGGCCCTGGCCCTGTCCTCATCCATTCTGTGTTCTCTGCCTTCCTGTGTTCCCTAGAAAGGCTGACTTGCCCATTGGCTTACATTTGAAACTATCTTTGGCAACTGACCCATGGGAAACACTGGCAGGAGAGCCCAGGCTGGGAGGATCGGATGGTGGGAGCATTATCCCCTTTGCTACCACCCAGCTTGGGTATATTCACCTCAGTGATGGCACTGTTTGGTCTATAGCTACAGCTCCTGTTGGCAGCCCTGCTTCTGGGACTCTAGTTCTCAGTCAGGCTACAGTGAGGTCATTTCTTCTCTAGTTTGATTTAGTTTAGTGTTAGTAACAACTTTCCATTACTTCTAATATATGCATTTATTTTTCTCAGTTATTTCTTTATTTTTATGCCTTTGGAAAACAGTTCCTTTATTAATAAATCTCTTTAAAACTGTCATCTAAGTGAGGGCTTTTTGTTTCC